>VACF01000282.1:0-53103 GCA_006891605.1 Pleurozium schreberi | reverse complement strand
CTGTCAGTAGTACCTTGCCTCCATTTTTGTTCAAGGAACAGATCATGTCATTAGGAGAGGCTTCAATTCTTGCTGCTCTTCAGAWAGGCAATGGTTCTGTTTGTATCGAAAGGACAGGAATTGCTGCAACAACGATCGATGCATTCAAGCAAAGTTCCTCTCAAATTGTAGAAATTCATGGAGCTCCTATTCATGCTTACCCTGCTCCAGCTCGATCTGGTCATCAGTCTCATGGATCGGGGTTTCAGTGCTTCGGTAATAGAAGCCACTGTTTAGAATTCCTGACTGCCACTCCCCCATCAGGAGATTACTTGGTTTTCGTCGTCCAATTCTTCCAAGGAACGTTGTCAGAATGTTTGATCCAAGACAGGAATGCACTGTCCACCAAGCAAACGCAGTTCACAAACAGAAGTTGATGCTTGACTGGAACATACCGAAAGTTTACCACCTGGAAATTTGCACCCGTGAGCATTAAATCGAAAGGCAAATGGAACCAGAATTCAAACATGTTAGCACCCTCTTWGCGAGTACCGACCTGATCATTTACTGTAGAAGCCAAATTCAAGTTCGATTCCTCACCTGGACGCATGTCCACAGTACACCTTCGGACAAAAGTGTGGGGAAATAATCTCGATGGAGAGCCTGCTTGAACTGAAGAAAGGTCTTCCCAGCAGTCAAACTCATGTAAAMGAAGAAGACGAGCAGGTGCAGTGGCCCGAACAGCAACGTATCAGCACACAATTTCGCGCCCACAAACCGTCCCGAATATGGTTCCAATTTCAGTTTAGTCGTGCATACATACTCCAGGAATTGGTACCTGTAAGAAGTTATTTCTCACCAATGATTGTAAGCTGGTCAGAAAATTATAAAAAAAAATGAGTATACTAGCTTTGCTTAAAATCTAACCCTAAATCCTTCTACATGAAGTTTCGCTTCTGCGGAAATAAGTTTCTGTGTCGGACCTAAGGTGGAGAATACTAAAACCTGCACCCGTCTCCTATTCTGACCTCTGTTACCAACAGCAACTCACTCATACACTTGGTTGGATGGTTGGATTTATTAGCAAGTGGTATACAGGACTTGGACATTGATCTTTGAATGGAAATGGGGCTTGTCTACTGTCACTAATAGTGGTCTACAACCCCAGCTTCGAAATTGCAACCCTAAATTCACATAGAGTGATAAAAACGATCTGCTATCCAGCAGCACCAGTTCAAAAGGCTTGAGCTAGCGAACCCGACGCTTTCCAATGAGAGAAAGAGTTATCTCCATTTTTGCACCAGCTGTGTTGTATTCCATCAATTTTCGCTACTAACTGAGAATGCCAGCAGAAGCGAGAGATGGCCAGTAAGAGCATACCAGTAGTGACCAGTGGGACCAACAAACGCCCCCCCAAACGATCCGGATGCCGCTACTCTTCTCCAGTTGAGCCTATCATCGTTGCCTCTCAAATTGTCCTCCACTGGGAAACTGGCCGAGCCTCCCTGCAAAGAGCACGTTAGCCTTTCCTCTGAGACCTCCATCAATGAAAGCACAACGAACCGAAAACGAAGAGCAATGCATTGCAGAGCATTACATACAATTGATGATTCAGGCATTACGGTACCCACAGGGGCCTGACTCGACATCGCCAAAGACAATATCTGCGCAACCAAATCCCCGAGGGACCACAACACCCCTGAAGTAACCATCTGTGTGCCTCAGAGTGACATCCTACCATCAATTTCAATAAGCTGACTGAATCCCAATGGGAGACGAAGGAAATTCCAAGAGAAGAGCGGAAGACGACCCAAGAAATTGGTACCCAAAACACTATAGAGTATACCACTACAACACTTCGTAAAGGATGAAGATTACTTAGAATTCAACGATATCAACTGTAGAAATCCTTCCCCGCTGTTACTGGAAATTCTAGTACTGTACACAAACGAACACCAACAGCACGTTTTGATTTCATTTCAAACAGTAAAACAGTTGCACCGTGCTTACAAATTGCTGCAAAGACCGCCTTGCGTGTGCYCCATCTCCGAAGAAGACCGCCACAGACACCACCAATAAACCGAAGCACGCTCTGCTCCACGCCATGATTCTACTCAGAATTTCAGTTCCAGCACACTCATGCAAAGACTTCTACAGTAACTTCGAGCGCAATTTGATGAGGGGCTTCGGACAAGATGGCAATATATTGAAGGTTTTACGGACAGTACTTGGTAAGCTATGCCATCTAAGACGAGTCACCTTTACAAATGGACGGCGRTGAGGTGGCATCCAAAGAGGATAATGCGGCTTCCCATGCAGCTGAGATTGTAAGTTCGTACTGTTGTGACGATGGTGCACCGGCCACCTTGACAGRAAAAAGGGTGGTACAGACTCTGTATCATTTGTGTATCACAAAAGTATAGAATTGCTAGAATTGATTGTAATGGGTATGTGTCAGGGAAAGAGGAAGGACAAATCCTAAAGGGTGTGCGGGGGAGAGTCTTGTCGTGAAAGTTTTAGAGCAAAGTTAGCGGGAAGTGCACCCAGAGAGTCTGTCACTGGATAACAGTGACTGAGCGTAGTCAACTTTATTAAATATGAAAAACTTTTATTGGATGTTGTTGGGGAAGGGAAAGAGGATTCCAACGTACTTTACCATGTATTATTTGGAAACCGGATGAAGGTCTTATGAACTTTTGAAGAATTTTTTTCTAAAGGTTTCAACCACCACCAATATAGATACAATCTTATACTTGGCTTGATCACATAGGCTCAATCTCATCTTGAGATTGTGAACATCTTGAAAAGAGAGAGAAACTTCAATCTTTCATAAGATTGGCGTATATGAGGAATCTATTCACTTTAGGTCCCAAAGGATTATTTCCATTTGAATGAACTATTGGAACTTGTTATATGCAATGGAATTTTTTTTTTGACTTGTTGGAAATACACAAAACTATGAGTAGCATTTTATTAGAAACTAGAAATCATCAATGATTCAATAAAATTATTTTAAGTCTTAAAAAAATTTCAAACTTGTGACCATCTCACTATTATTTTTCTAATCTTCAAACCTGAAGTAAATGAAAATACCATGTTTTCTACATGTTTCTTTTTGTTTCTTTATTTTCAAAAGGGAGAAACAATTGTTGCAATAATCAAAGTCAACAAATATTTCTATAAATATTTTCATTTGTACACATGGAGGTTCATGAGTTCCAACTACACCAATAACAAAATTAAAAGTAGTGCGTTCATGTTTAGTAAGAATAAATATTTATTAGTGTGGAATGTTCAGAAATTAGTGAGGGGCAACCTAATTTCACTATTTAGTGTAGATGATACAGAATCAAATCACTTTGTGTAGAAGAGAATTGCAACCTTTCATCCTTGGTATTTGGAGTGGAATGGGAAAATCTTTTCTAGCACTTTGACTTCCAATGAGTATATTTGGCTTTTCAATGTAGATGAAGTCACACGGTATAAAAAATGCATGATTTTCACGCCCATCGGTCTGTCCTTCAAGGATTAAGGGTTGAAGTCTTGAAGTTATGTGTCTACTACAAGCCATATAATTTTTAAACTTTTTTGGAGGAAAATTTATAAAACAATCGTTAACTTTTTTAAGAAAAAAATGAAGAAAGATCATATCAAATACAAATATACTTGAAAAAGCTTTTAAATATTTGTTTTGAGCTTTCAAACACTTGTTTTAGTTTTTAATGAATATGAAAATATTAAAAAAAAAACTTATAGAATTTAATGGCTTAAATTTAACTCATGCTCAATTGTAATATTGTGCATAAAATTTAAGAATTTTGAAAATTGATATAAAAGTGCCCAAATGATAAAAAAATCATTGCTTCTATACAAAATAGTAAAATTAGGTTTATCCACACTATTATAAATATTTTCAATTGTTGTACAACAATTCACTACTTTAGAATTAGGTGTTGTTCTAATTAGGAATCGTAAACCTCTATATGTATAGTGAAAATATTTTTAGAAATATTTTTTGACTTTAATGGCTTGCAAAGATTTCACTTGTTTGTTTACATATTGAACTTCAAATATATCATTTGACAAGCTTTGAAAAAAAGACCAAAATGTATGAACAATAAAAATACGTATTTTATATTTTTGAATGATTAGAATTATGATTAGGAAGTATTGTAATTAATTACTAATTTTCAAAATAATTTGTTTATATTTTATTTGAATTCATGTATTTTTAGTAAAATTCTACTTAAAGGACTACTTATAGGTCATTACTTAAAAGACTATATTACTAGGACTATACTTAAAACACCTCTTTCTCTTGTAGTGAAGTCACATATGATACTATACCATTTTGGGAGTCAATGTTCTGGTCACATGGCACTCCATTTGGACCAAAATGATCCAATACTCTATGTAAAGTTTTTAGTAGTATTTTAACTCTAAAAATACAAGACCTATCATCAAGGTACTTTGTCAAAAATAATATGATTTTTGAACCAATAGGTGCATTCTTCAATTCTACTAGAAAATCATCCATTGGTCATTTTGTGGCTTCAATTTAATTATAGAGTTTATACATAATTCATAGTTTAAGAGTAAAATGCAATAGTTCCAAAAATAAATTGGCAAGTGTAGCATTAAATTGGGGTCTATTTTTGGATAATTAATTACATTTTGAAACCACAAAAAAATTAGTCAAGGTATATAATAATCACAAATACCTTCCCTATAAGAGCATCCGCACCAACCTCTTCCCCATCCCTATCCCAATTCTTCATTCAAAAATACAGGGATGGAGAAGCCGCTTCCCACCCATGCTTCCCACCCATGCTTCCCACCCATGCTTCCCCAAATCAATATTTTATACTAAATCTAGGCAAGTGAAGTTAAGATGCACTTGTAAATATAGTAACAAGGGCAAAGTAATAGTCTGACCAACGCCAAATCATGAGAGCACACATCATGCAACAACAGTTAATTCAATAATAGGGTTTACCATTTCCTAATTCCCTATCCCCATCCAATTTAGGGAATTGGGCCTCCCAATTCCCCAAAATTTAGAGATACAAGATGTTGGTGGGGAGGGATTCTTCCCTATCTGGATGAAAACCATCCGGTTTAGGGATAGGAAAGAGGTTGGTGGAGATGCTCTAAATCTCAAATCATTTTAGGCCAAAACACAAAAATCACGGGCAAAAAAAAAATATGCACAGATCATCTGATGCAAAATAATACAACAAAATAATACAGGTTTTTCTTGCAATCACCCTCTTTTCCATTTTAAATTTTGAAAAATTCTTTAAATCAAGTATTTTAGTGCAGTTTTGAAGTTGAGAATGTATCACCATATTTTTTTAAATATGAAGTGACAAAGAAAATTCTCTTTATACCACAATGTTCTACAACCATACATTATCATTCTGAAAACTTTAAATTTTCTAAAAATTATTTGTATTCTATTGTATAATAATTTTATCATTTCTTCTTCTAATATTCATAGTAATTTGAAATTTCCACAAAAAAATTTGAAATTTGAGATTAAAAAAACTATTAGACATGATTTCATCTTTGAAAAATAAAACCAAAATATTTCACTCATAAAATAAATAAATAAATAAATGGAGGATTTAGAAATTACTTTCAAGTTTGACTGTACGATCATAGGCTTTGTCCTTTAGGGGTTAATCCCTTAATGCTGDAGGCATCAAAATTTGATGTTCGCAAAACTTTGAAGTTAAATAAAACCTAAATAAGTTGTTATTTTTTGGTAGTTTATATTTTTGAAAAGTTCTTTTTGAAGTTTAGTCTTAGCATCATAAATATGATTTTGAAAATGATTGATTGTGATTTTTCAATTGATTTCAAGATTGTGTGTAAGAGTGTCCATTGCAATTTTGACTTTTGCAAGTGTTGAGGGAGCGTGGAAATGAGCCTCAAATACACTATAGCTTGGAAAAAAACTACATTAGAAAAACATTTGAAAAAATCGAGAATAGATTTTGAAAATCCATAAATTGATTGGAGTTATGCATGTTAGGCCCTTCAACCTCATATTTTTTTGGTGACCAACTTTTTAGATTTTGACATGTGAAAAGAGGATTGAAAGACTTTGGCTCACTTTTGCAATTTTAACACACTCATGATCAAACATTATAACCTTTCAATCCATAAGTGATATTGTTGTGTTTTCTTTTTTTCTTTGATCTCTAACATGTCTAGATAGAATTTTTACGGTTCCATTTCAAAAAAATTGATTCATATTACCAAAATGTTGACTTCTTGTTCAATGTAGAGCAAATTCTAGAATTAACCATAGGATCTTGTAGTACACTAGTTTAGAAAGACGTGGAAAAAAATTTCAGAAATTTTCATCATGTAGATTGCAAGATACTAGCATTTGAATTGACCAAAATCCTACAAAAAGAACGAGCACTTCACAAATCACAAGCTCATATTTGCATGAAAAAATGTCCATGTTGTTAGTGCTTTTTTATATTCATGTTTCAATTCAAGTTGGCTACATGCTTAAAAGTTTTTTAATCATTTGAAATTGTACAACATATAGGTTAAAAAAAAAGGAAATAGAATAAAGTAGCCAATGGTTCAAAAGACTAAATTGTTAAGAATTTAGTTTTGAAATTGAAAGATGTCAATCCCAATGGTTATAATGTTTTCATAAATCTATACCCACTATTTTAAATTTTTTTCAAGAAAAATTGAAAATTGAAGTAAATAAAGGACCTCAAAATCTATTTTAGAGTAGAGAATCCATAACTGACCGCAAACAAAAAATCCTCATAAGTTTTGACTCATTGATCAAAATGGAATGATCCAAAGATTTTCATGCAAATCTAAAGTAGCTCAGTCCTTTAGGGGTCAAAAGGGGTTTGACCCCCCTTTATTGATATTCCCATTACACATTCCAATGTTCTCACAAATGACATGCTTCATATCATGTGTCCAAAAAAGTAAGATTGGAAAAATGAAAAAACTTTCCATCTCAATTCCAACTAGATCTTTGCTTCATGCCTATATTACACACTCAAGGCCCATCCAGCTCCTTTGTGGTCGACATGAAACCAAGAATGATGAACTCCTTCAAATATTCTAAGGCCCAAGAACAATTACTTCCAACAAATTTGTTGACCTCCACCAAAGATGGCTCTGAATTCTATTGATATAAAATTTGCCCTCATTTAAATTATATATTTCATGACGTGATCAATCAAAATGGTCATTTCTAAACCATGAATTCGTGATTCAGTACAGCTTAGAGGATCTCAGCAAGTACTACAAGAATGTACCTCCTAAATAGCAACAACCTCATAGTTTTTTAAGCAATTTCGAGTAGGCCATACCAGGGTGTTTTTTTTGCACTGTAGCAGTGCACCATGCACTGAATGGAGGATGGTCCCTCCAAATTTAAACCACTGTGACTGTGCCACGACACTAGATGGTGGCACCATGGTGCTAGAAAAAAAAAACCTAGGCCATACAAGAACTTTCTATTGTTCAATTTATTTTGCTCTCTCCTTTGGACAAAGACTTAAGTTTCTTCATCTCAGATTCCAAAGCCTATCTACAACCGCATTCACACTGCACAAGGTCAAAACCCTAAACCTCCAGGTGCGAGAGAGGAGAAGAGAGGTGACTCACTGGAGAGCGACATAGGTGATGAAATAAGCGGCAACAGGCGGCAGCTTGGTCCCAAACAGCGTCACCACACTGCTCACGGAGAAGTTTTTGGAGTTGATGAGCTCTTTGAATCCTTCCAGCGAGGAGAAGATGGTCCCGAACAGCGTGACTCCAAGGAACACGTTGAAGACGATGAAGTAGAAGTACTTGCCCGATGCTCCTCGCACCAAATGGCTTTGGGATGGGATCCCCTCCATTCGCGACAGAGCCATCAACATGGATGGCAGCAGACTCAGGAAGACGATAAGCGCAACCTGTGGCAAGTAGGCCTACAAAAGAGAGAAACAAGAGAAACAAAAGCATTAAAACAAAGCCATGGCACATAACACGATTCCCTCACGATTCCAGAAAATCCATGGTGAGCACTATCGACGTTCAAATAGCACGACAAGGAACCCTCGACACCTTGGGATTCCAAAGTAGTGAGCTCAATTACATGAAGAASTGAGAGCCAATCTTCTCACACGCGCACATGGAGGTTTAGGGTTTCTTTTGCTCACCTGGAGAACGGTRTTGATGGGACCAAAGTTGACAATGGCTTTGAGGAAGGGCAGTATCTTGGTGAGGTTGTCCAGAGTGGTGAAAGACGAAATGAGCGCAATAGGAATCATGTAAAACAACACGGTCATGAACACTGCGAAGTAGACGAGTCCTTGACGCACCATTCTTTGGTAAACAGGCTTGGCCAGGTTCTTCCATACAACTTCCCGAGGCTCGGGCGCGGGATACACTTGCCATTCCATGGCGTAGGGAGCGTGAACCGCCTGCGTTTTTCATTCCGAAAAATCACAGTTGATTAGTACAACGTTCCTGCTTCCGAACTTATTTAACAGGAACTTGAACAATTAGCAATGCAACTCATCTGAAAGGTTCCAGTTTCCAGTACACAGAAATTCAAGGAGGAATCAACAACGGAACGCAATGTCTGGTACCACAAATGAAAAACATGAAAGAATTTGAAATCTGAAAAAGCAAGTGCGAGGTCTGGTCTAAATGTGTAAGACCATTTGTCACTTTACTGACGAGGGTAAGAAGACTATTTTAAAGACATATCTGTACTTCGGCGAGTTAGTTTCTTCACTGGAATATGCCAAGACTATTTAGATAGAACTACACTTCGGTGATTTCATTTCTTCACAGGAAATGAGGATTATTTACACACATTACTGCACTTTTGGAGAAASAAGACTTCCCGTTGTACCCAATTTAGTGACAACCGGGATGCAGACTCATGACGCAGGAATGGTGAGGTCTGACACCCCCTGGCTACTCCTTCATCCTTTCATTCCTTCCATCTTAACCATAACCATGGTCAGTAGTACAGTAACGATCTTGTCCATACCCATAGTTGAGGAGCTCGATTCGTACCTGCGAGGCTTCCGCAGCAGCTCTCCGAGTATTGAAGAACACAAACGCTGCCGGCAGTTGCTCCTCCTTCAACGTCCTCTGCTGCTCGACCGCCAGCGCGCGTGACAGGTTCTTCACCTACAGTCAAATTAGGTTAMATTGGCACGATAATTCCRGCGTCAAACATTGCGAAATCTCYTGTAGTTAGTATTCGCAGATTGTCACGAAAATATGTCACAATCTCATCCGCATTTTGTAGTCTAAAGCACGAGCAATGTCGCAAATTTTGCAATGGTATATGTACACACAGGAAATCTAAAATCTGGGTCGAACGGGTATGGATTTATGTTTCTGAACGTGTGTTCTGAAATGTGCCGAAGTATTGGAACACCGCGAACTTGACAAAATTGACGTTACCTTCTCTGTGTAGAAGTTGATGGAGTCCACTTTGGCGCCACACAAGCCTAGCAACTGGCTACGGTGCAGCGGACGAGAGCCTTCAGGCTTGGCATTCGTCTTGGACTCCTCGTGCACGGCTTCCGCGCGCTCCAGATTCTTCTTGGCCGTTTGGTACTTGGTCCACACTTTCATCACCTGCTCAAAAACGGTTATGTTTCTGAACGTGTGTTCTGAAATGTGCCGAAGTATTGGAACACCGCGAACTTGACAAAATTGACGTTACCTTCTCTGTGTAGAAGTTGATGGAGTCCACTTTGGCGCCACACAAGCCTAGCAACTGGCTATGGTGCAGCGGACGAGAGCCTTCAGGCTTGGCATTCGTCTTGGACTCCTCGAACACGGCTTCCGCGCGCTCCAGATTCTTCTTGGCCGTTTGGTACTTGGTCCACACTTTCATCACCTGCTCAAAAACGGTCAGCACCGTGAGGTCTCACGACAGGAAAACAAGAGACTAGTACCGGTTTTGGAAACACACACAAAACCGACCACTGAAACAAAACACAAATTTTTTCCTTTTGAAACAGAACACACAGAATTTACGTTAACTGCGGAAGAGCCAAAAGAAATGTTAGTATAGTGAATTTTGTTAAAGTGGCGGTATTACTCTAAAATGGCACAACATTCCATTAAAATGGCGCAAAATATGTTAGAAACTGCACGACATTCCATTAAAATGGCACAGAATATTGCCATTTTTGGCGCAAAACCCCCGCCAATTCAACGAAATTCACCATCAGTATTGTTGAATTGACAGAATTCCAATACTTTGGCAGGTTTCACTTGTGTTGTGTGGCCTGAAACATAAGTCCATACCTATCATAGACCATTGTCATAGACCATTATGAAAATCTGTGTCACACTTTTTTGGAAACTGAATTGCGCCAATTTAAGAAAATTGACGATGATATTACATTATTACATTAGAATACGAGTTCTCATGATAGTGGGGGTTGTTTACCCCCATCAAGATTAAGATATCCCATAAGTGTGAGTGCACCCTCAAAAAGGGTAATATTATGAGATATAATCATGATTGTTACAGTAGAACTTCTAATAAGTCATGGGCCTGTACCAATCTGACACATTACTGTAGAGAGGTTATTAGAAATAGGGAGGTCATTTGTTCTCATGTTGTTTGTATGAAGGCAAGGACAGGACCGGTCTGACACATTACTACACAGAGTCTCATTAGTTGAAAGGGTGAAGATTATTAGAAGTTCTACTGTATCTATACTCAACGCCTGGTTGCCACTTCTATTTTTGTTTTAAACGGGCTCCATTGAAGTTAAAAAAAAAACATTCTAAAACCTGTTCACTCCTCTCACACACACACACCTTTAAAAAAAATAGACAATGTTCATGGTACTGCTAAGGCTGGTCTTCCTAACATGATTCATGAAGCTTTGAATTAAGCAACCGTGGAAGTAAAAAACACCGACATTTGAAGCTGGCGATCCAGGAGTTTAGTTCATAAATCTTTCAGACTGTTCTTTTAGGAGTTTTATTACCTTGCCGAGGTTGGTGACGATGATGCAGGTTTGGTACGTGTCCGGGTGGAGCTTTTTGAAGAAGAGGTTGACTTGCTCCCGTCTGGTCATGCGACTGGGAGGCGCTGGAATGTCTCTCACCAGGCAAGCGAATTGCTGSGGTCTGGCTTTCTCATGCGCTTGCTCCTTCCCCCGCAAGTGAATCATTTTCTTGTAATGCTTCACGAGCACGTAGTAGGTCACCATGGAAACCCAGTACGTGCCCAACAGAAACGCCCACAGCTTCTTGGTGCCCTCCTGCATGCCCCGGCCACAGGGGGTGGAGCAAAAAAACAACAGTCACAGATCAATCATCGAGAATTCATTTCATGGGGTCAATTGGGTGGCGCGGGAGCACCACATTCAGAACTTTTACAAAAGAGGGTTGTTAAATTATTGACACTTCTGTTAGTAATTGACGGAATTTCAAACATTAAAAAAAAACTGCAAATTTCACTGCCGACCCCAAATTGTCACATACATACATCTAAGGTGGGTACACCCAAAAGCGCAGCTGACCTTAAAGCGCCATCTACAGTCCGTGTACATTTCCAAAATCAGTCATGTACATAGACTATAGATGTTTGCCGGCATCGGTACATCCAGGTCCACTATTGGGGCGGCACTTCCAGATGAACCGGTCTCGTCACCACCATCATTAACTAGTCTGCAATATCAGGAGCTTTCATTTTCGCACCACCCAGTGTGTTCCAGTCCGAACGTCAAACCATAAATGTTCTGACGTGGTACCATCGATCACTGGACCGACTCTGAACCTCTCCACATGAATCAGAAGAAGAAGAGAAAACCTCAGTTCCAAACCAGACTGATTGGCTCTCCCTGCCGCTACCCCACATGAACCTACCGRACTCACATCACGACCTCCGTTCCCAGGTATGACAAACGATTCGTATCTCGCAGTAGTCTCACCAGAAGCTAGCTCCRGAGAGTTCCCGGAACTGAAATTCCGTGACTAAAGGCTACACCGAACAATTATAAAGGCCGGACCACGCCTAGAATTTTGGCAAGACTTGGAGCTAAACTTACGTGCGTTAGCTGCGCATTCTCGGTATTCCCACAGACACATCCAAAATGCGAAAACGAATAYGCACCAACCAACCCACGACAGGACGTCAAGTTATTATGCCGACGGGATTGGTCGTCGTGAGGCAACGCGAAAACCCCGAGCAACAGCGCCTGCGTCGTCGTCGTCATGCACGCAAGAAGAGCTAGCTCGAAGAATCCTAGCGCAAACCAGGCGGGGCACAAGAATCGAGAGCGCGTCGGGTACCGTGTATTGACTCTGATGAATTTATTAGCTAGAGCTTGCGTTTTCCGGATGTTTGTTTGTATATGTATGCTGCCCAGCCGGCACTGGTACCGGACTACCGGCTGATCTCGTCTCGTATCTCGTAGCAGCCATAGCTTGTAGTTTCGGAAAGCAGGACTTGTTTTTGTTTTGTTTTGTTTTTGTTTTCCTTTTGGTGGGACAGGGGGGAGGCTGACCTTTTCAACAGACAGCTTTTGGTGCACACACTGCTCGTGAGCGGCCCTGCTCTATCTCGTCGCCGTGGTCGTCTCGAAGGACGCGCACGTCCTGCATGTGCGCCGGGAGACTCATCACCAATGCAGTGAGTGCACTGTGCAAGCCAGCCTTTCTTTTTCCGTTTTTCCATCGTTCTTCCGGGAGGGTGAGAGGATCCCAACATTTATTAGTAMTGAACTGTAGATGATGAGGCAAGGAATTCTGGCGCATTTTGCTCACGGTGTGGGCACCTGTCATCAACCCTAATAACAACTGAGAATTGTCACTATTATTACACGTTTTGAATTATTTGTTTATGAGATCTTATTGGCAGGCAAGTGAGAAAGCCAGTTTTCCAACTCAATTTAGCATGCTTCATTTGGACACCGTAGGATTGAGTTATGAATTTTCAAAGAATTGGTTTGTGGGTGTACCAAGAAACAACCAATGCATAAGGCTTTGTTTACACCAAAAAATTTGGGATCCAACCCATGATCGCAAGTGGTACCTTGTTCGATGGACAAGATCATTCTAAGTAGGGTACTACATTTGAAACAAGGGACTTATATGGCCCAAATATTTGGGGTAACTTGAAAGAGTTGAATCGTGGCCCATTGTGCAGTTGGGCTGAATTTTTTAAGACCAAAAAGACCCTTAAAAAAGCAAGCCCCAAAGAGTGCAATAGAAAATTAGGCCAAAAACATTAAAAAAAAACAAGCAATAAACAAATATAAATGATTGGTTCGCAAAGTCTCTCCAAAATTCCTCTTGGACTTAGTGGGTGGGCACTTCCAAGACCTTCCCAAAATCTATTCTCTTTAGGTTTAGGATGTCACTATCCACTTTGACCACATAGGATTCCAACAAGGATTTTCATCCATTAAAAAAATGATGTACCCTAAAACCTAAGTTCTATTTGGTGTAAATCCAAAAGCTAGGTACCATAGCTATCTTCCAATCCAAAGACTTCATTTTAGGGGGCTCCAACAGAAAGTTCTTTGGTATAAATAGGCCCTAAGATTGTCATAGAATTTTAAATTTTGATGGTGTCCGTACACTTTGTGTAATCAATAGAGTTATTGTAATCCTTTGTAATTAGTTGTTAGAAGAAGGTTCGATTTAGAATAGGAAAAAATCGGCATCAAACTCCATACAAACTTGATTTTGGTGCTCCAAGGACTTTTGTCCCTTGTTTTCCCCAAACTTGAGCTCTTAATGTTGCATTGCACACACATTGCTATTAACTCTAAAATATTTAGAAAAATTATACTTTGGAGTTCAAACATACATGTTGCTATACAACCAATGTTGATTAATGGAGGGTATCTACTATTGGTAATTGAATAAGGTAACCAAACCTATTCTTGACCCTTAAAGAAGTTTGCCTTTTTATTTTGCTAACAAGYGCCATAATTGATTGACTTGTGTTGATTAAAATTTGGGGATAAACTCAATACAAAAAAATTCTCTTAACCCCTAAAAGCCAATTGTTCCTTTGGGGGACAAATAGGATTCCGGGCAGATACCTACAGTTTCAATGTTTGTCCTGATTTTTTTAAACTTATTTTTTGGATAGAAAAATTGATCAACTTTGTGGAAATATAAATATTTTTTCAATCGTTATCCGAAAACAAAAGTTATGGCCAAATAAGCTCAAAATGGGGGAGAGGAGGTAGCCTAAAAACAATTTAAACAATTTAATTTTAATTTTTTTTCATAGATTGTAATTTTGCCTACATAGAAAGATTTGATTCATTCCATTTGGATTTGTTTCAAGAAAGTTACGGACAATCTTGTTTTTCGGGCAATCTAAGCTTCTTTTTGAAAAAATAATTTGTAGGATTGATTTCTGAGTGCAATTTTTACATTTTTCAAGAAATAAAGTTTCACATGGTTTATTTTTCTTGCTAGAACAATCTCACCATCAGGATTAGTGTGTTTTAATGTCATCTTAGAAATCTTAATAATTTAGATTTTTCTTCTATCTTGTACCTACTTCTACTTAACAATTTTTTAAAGAATAATAATTTAGCTTTTTGTATTATTTTTTTTTGCATGACTCACAATTTAATTCTCCACCATGAATATATAGAGCTCAAAACTTTGTAATGCAAAAAATTAAAGTTAAAAAGGTTCAAAGTCAAATAATCTAGTACCACAGTGAGCTAAAAAACTTGTTTTTTCACTTTAACGCAGATATCTTGCAATCTATATGGTCACAAATTTTGAAATTTTTAGCACATATTCTCATACTAATTAGGTGTAAGATCTTAAGGTTAGATGTGCAAAACAAACAATTTTCAAATTTTTTTACACTTTGCTATAATAATGGTAGTTTTGATAGTGTTTTTGCAAAAAAAAACAGGTCTTGGTCCTTTAGGGCTTCAAATTAAATTTCTTTGAATTTCTTTATGTTTGAAGTAAAAGGGTAGAAGGTACTCATTATCGTCTTCAGACGTGTATCAAATTTGTTCTTCATAAAAATTAAATTCAAAGGATGTGAGTCCATTAATATCTCAAAAGGTGAACGGACTTCATTGGAATTGGATTTTAAATATTAAGTTGATTTTAACTAGAGAATAGAGGATAGCTTCAAACATGGGATGTTCTACTTTAATCACATCTTCTACTTTAACCCTTAAAAAGATATTGCAAGCATGCATGAGGGACGTTTCTGAAGTCAAACGTGAAATTTCACATAGTTTTTGGTTTGAAAAGTTTTTAAGCTTTACTAAGAAAATATAGCTCTAGTAAGCTACTTTCTATTCTAGTTTAATTTTTCATCAAAGTTGCCTTAAAATTGTATTTTCAATGACATTTTGAAGGTAAGAGCTTGAAAACTTCAAATACACCACTTGTGAACATTTTCTATTAAATTTCTCATGGTGTGAGTCTAGTACAATTTTTTATGGTTGAATTTCAAAGAAAAATTGTTTTGTGTTTTCTTCATTTTTTTCTCATTGTCGTAAAAAGTAGCAATTTTTGACAATTTTTGCTTGCAATGTGCCATTTTTTTGTAGGGGTTAAGGGTTGAAATCTTCCAATGGGCTTATTGGAACGATGGGAATCCCCCAAATGCACTGCCAATCCTAAATTACCATCTTCAATATTTATACATCTCCAAAACCAATTATGTACCTTTGTATAAGAAAATGTTTTAGAACCAAAGTTTGTTACTTGGCCTAACTTTTGCATACAATATCCAAATGATGTGTTCTTAGGTGTAGTGGAACCTCCTTTCACTTGAACGTAAGAAAATCAAAGAAAACTTGACCAATCTAGTAATAATAACTAAGCTCAGTAGAAAAATGAGGGCCGAGATGAACTAACCCCCTCACCCGGCCACTCTTCGTCATTCTAGAGGTACAAATAAGAAAAAAAGCCCCCTATTTTGGGCTTGATTAATTTACCTTGTACACTTTCTCTAGCTAATGTGGGCCCTCTGATTGCAAATATAACTTCAGAATTTGCAGTTTTTATCGAGCATGGAAAATAAAATAATTCAGGGTTTTCCCGAGTGGCCGAGCGAGGGGGTCAGTTCACCCTGGCCACAATGGGGCGGGTTTAGTTTCCGTGGGGATACCAGCCCAACGTGCGGCTTTCTCGCTAATCTCCAGTTTAGCGTCGTTTTCAGCAGGGCACTATAATTCCGTGGCGAATGGAGTTACTTACTGTAAGGTAGAACCACCTATTACCAACCAGTGCCCCATAGCCAACCATAGATTGACTTGTTTCCAATCAAGGCTAGAATGGTTTTTTTTCATCTTTTCAAAGTTGGGACTCAAAGTTCATGATACATGCTCCAAAGTAGTGCAAAAAAAAAGTAGGAAGCAGTGAGTGGAAAAGTAGTTTTTTGAATGATTGGAATTGGAAGAGTCTAGAGATCGACTATGGGTCCGGAGCACTTTTTGGCTTCTTTTACTTATGTAAAAGAAGAAGGTGAAGAAGTATTTTCTTCTTCATTTGAACTTCCAAATGAAGCTCTCTATATCCTCTTGGGTTGGTAGAAGGTGTGCCAACCCATGTGGGATAAACAAGAGCATGAATTAGCTCATGCTAATTCATGCTCTTGTTTATCCCGCATGGGTTGGCACACCTTCTACCAACCCAAGAGGATATAGGGAGCTTTTCCACATTGGAAAGCTCAAGTGATTTGAGAACTCAATTCAAAAATTGAGAAGAAGTTCTCAAATATTTAAAATTTACTACATTGGTAAGTCAATTTTAAATAAATAAAAAACCAATCCGATAGTCTGAATTTTATGGAGGGTGTGCCTATCCCTTTTCACCGTTTTCATTCACAGTTTTGTTGTGGGGCAGTCATCCTCCACACAGGCCGGCTAGGTAAAAATAGCACGCCAAACACTGAATTCTGCATCAGCTGTAGGGATGCTCTTAGCGTCTTGGGAATGGGGGTGCCGTGGTCGAATTCTACTGTAGCTCTCATCGATTACTGTGTGGGGTTGTTGACTTCTGAGCTAGAAAAGCCCATATGGAAGCTTGTGGGACGCCCACGGCCCACGCACGCACTGTGCGCGCGCGACCTGATTAACTTACAGTTCTGTACAGGAGCTTGGACGGAGCCTTGGACGCTACTGGAGCGTAGCTGACGCTCTTGGTGCGACGTAACGTACAGTTGACTCTTCCTTTGGAAACCGCTTTGGAAGCCTTTGGAAACCTTTGGAAACCTTTGGAACCAGCCACCAGGAGGAACGTCTATATTTTCTCATGGAAAAGAGTTTTTATAATACCTGCAACGTACTCCGGCCAGGCCTCTGCTTGGGTGTGATAGGCGAGGCTGTTGCTGTTGGTTGGCACATGAAGATCAACGGTACAGAAATATTTAGAGGACTGCTTCATTGTGTTGTTGTGGGGATGCTCTAAGATAGATTTGGATTGAGTGGGAGTAGCTAGACTTTGCATGGACCAAAAGCTACTGACACTACTTTGGCAAGGAGGAGGTTGAGTAGCTAGCTTGACCGACTTGTGAGCGGTCCTTGGAGCGGTCAATGCTATAAGAAGAAAGGCTTTTAGGAACGGACAATGATTTTGTCTTGATAGTACRTGGTTTGGCAAGGACTGTAGATGTGGTGGACTTAAATTGACCTCTAAGAATAGGATGTATGTACTAAAATATGTCAAGACATGCACTGTTGGGTTGAAAAATCCAACAATTGGTATCTTTCATTGGAAGGTGATTTTAATATCTCCCCCTCCCTCCCCCTGTCGTGTTCAAATATAGCTCCACTAATCTAGAAAATGTGGTCATTTTTGCAACTTGAGAGGCAATCATGTACGAGGTGCAGTGATCGATGATCTGAATTGGAAGTGCCATGTGTCATGGGATCTAGCTCAACATAATTACCAACTTTTGTAATTGATGTATACGTCATATCATGCACTTTGCATGTCAAAGATACCAAAAAAAGCCTATGATACTTAGAACCCAAATCAAACTTCTCACAGCTTTTAAGGGTTAAAAAGTGAACACATTTCTTCATGGATATATACGTTTTCCATTCCAACATACCAATCATAAGCTTTGGTGTGATAGTCAAAGTTKTTGTTGTTTGTTGGCTTCAAATCAAAGGGAAAAAAAGTGTTGCATGGACAAAAATGTTCTATGATGAAGTTCGAGTAACTACCTCAACAAGAAAAGCAAGAAAATGCTACAAAAAACAACCCCTCTAACTGTAGACATTGATGTGTCCTACTAGTGCATGTTACAAAATGAACCTCCAAGTGGTTATTATAGTAGAGTTAATTGTAAAGTTTGTCTCGTGTTTGAAACCAAGTGTCAAAGGAAGGTTTAATTAAGAATAGCACAAAAGAAAAACAACACCAAACTCCATCAATCCTTAGTTATGGTGCTTCAAGGAGTTTGGTCTTGTATATTCTAGCTCATTGTACTGCATTGCACGTACTTTACGATTAACTCTAATTTTTGGCTAGGGACAATGATTTTCACCAGCTCTATTTGTCGTACAAAGTAACATAACATTGCTAAACCAGCAAAGTTCACCACCCAGGTGGAGGCATAATACCCTCCTCGATCCTTGGGGGCTGACTTTTCAGTTTAAATTTTGATTCAGCATTGGTTTTCTACACTGCTTTGTCAGATTGACACATTTTCATTGGCAAAGGGGCTTCCCATTTGGGGGGAGCAAAAGGATGGCAACTAACATTGGTGAATAATCTTATGAACAAGAATGAGTTAAAAATATTCCTCCTCAAGTCCTCATGAAAGTTATTTTAATAAGTTAAAATATAAGGAGTTCATTTAGTAACAAGCACTAATAGGACAAATCAGTGCAGCTGTTTGTTTGTTTTTCTGCTTGGATCATTYCTGTCCTGTAACTGACACGAAGATCAACATTTTCCAGGCGAATCTTTCCACTCGTTTCCACCAGGCATGCAGGCGGACACCCCCACCTCCACCAACGACCGCCAAAGTCCACGGCATTTTGGTAGGCTACTACTGTAGCCAAGCGGCTTTTCAGTATGGGTGGGCGTCCAAGTTGTTGTGGGTTTTAATTATTCTCTCAGTCTGATGATTGGGAATATTTACGTAGCATAGCATTATTATTATTATGATGGGTAGTCACAGCTTCTTCACCTCCCAAAACTTCTCTAAAGAATGGAGAGGTGGCGTTTCAGGATTGGCTTCCGAAATATCTTGGTTAGTAGAATATTGTTCCTTTGTGAATAGTTTGAAGCGTCCAATATTCTTCTTCTCCGGAGGTGAATAATGGACGTTGCAAACCCTTGGCAGAGGAAGAGTATTCTCCTTTGTTCGCACTTTCGCCGTCTCGTGTTCCCTCACCAGTTGCGTGTTATGCGCCGTTAGATCTTGTTGTGCATTCTCCAATCTTGTTCTGTAGTCATAATTTTTGGCTCCTTGTTTCTCTCATTCTTTAGAGAAGTTTCGAGAGCAGTGAAGAAGTTGCCACTACTCCTAGTAAGGTAGGTACAACCAATTTCACCCCTGATCTAAAAGCGCCATCTTTAGGCATTGTACATCTCCAAAATCAGTTATGTACCTAATTATGTGGAAGAAACGCTATTAGAACCAATCTTTGACCCTTCTACTTATTGTATCCAAATGTCACATTCATTGGTGCATTGGAACTTCCTTTCACTTGCCAACTATACAATGTGAAAATCTGATTAGCCTATAACCAACCAAATAAGGAATTTGGACAAATCTGAAACAATGGAATGCAAGGTAAATACTTTTAGAGGTATGTTGATAAAAATGATAAGGATTGCAAAAACTTTGGTAATTTTATCGCATGAATTGAAATTACTATGAATTTTGAAAGGCAAAAAGTGCTCCGGCTCATAGCCAATCTCTAGAATCTTCCAATTCCGATCATCCAAAAAACTATTTTTCCACTTAGTGCTTCCTATGTTTTTTTTTGCACTACATTGGACATGTATCATGAACATTTAGTCCCAACTTTAAAAAGATGAAAAAAAACCATTCCAGCTTTGGTTGGAAATAAGTCAATCTATGATTGGCTGCGGGGCACTTGCTGGTAATGGGTGGTTCTACCTTATTAGTAACTAGGCACATTACCAATTTGTGGCCCTTTTGGGTGTACCCACCTCAGTGGCAGTCGCTGCAGAACATTCATTATTCACCGAATCAAGATTAAATAATTCGGATAATTTGCTGGGAAGTGGGTCACTCAACAATCAGACAATAATTGTATCATGTTGTTTGTTCCTCTTTTTGTGTGACAACATGCTGGTGGTCCAACTTTGGCTCTTTCTCAAGCTYGTTGGAGTTGGGTCGGTCTTTCCTTTTTCTAATTTGTAGTCGGTTGTCCTTTAACCCTTGAAGGACGGACCGGTGGCCGTGAAAATCATGCATTTTGATACCGTGTGACATCATCTCCTTTTGAAATTGCAAATAAAAACAAAATGGGCTGCCAGAAAATGCTGTCTGTTACAAACCACAAATTGGTTGTGGATTCTCATGGGATAAAGGTTAAATAAATTTTTATGTGCACAATCTAAGTATATAGGACAATCTTTTGAAACTGAACATCAACTGAAAAAAAAGGAGAGTTTGTTATGTTTGTTTGCTGAAAATGAATGGGAATGGTGGATACTGAACTTACAAGTTTGTTACATTTGTTGCCAAAGAACGCCATTGGCAAAAATACAAGAGCATGAGATGCGTTCTAAGGTGGGTACACCCCAAACCGGCACAAATTGGTACTGTGTATAGTTACTAATATTAGACTGTTCAGAATGTCACATTGTCTTGTTGGCAAGTGAAAGGAGGTTTCAATGCACCAAAGAACACCCCATTAGGATACAGTATGCAAATGTTATGGAGGGGCGAAGTTTGTTTCTAAGAGGGTTTCTTCCACGTAGATACATAATCGGTTATGGAGATATACAAATTCTAAAGATGGCAGTTTAAGGTTAGGTGCCATTGAGGGGGGAGGGGGGCACCTTAACAGTTGGGGTGAATTGGCTTCCTTACTTGGCCGCAATGAACTGACCCCTTCACTCATGCACTTGGAAATATTTTGAATGTTTTTATTCTCCACACATGATAAATTTGCAAATTCTAAATTCATATTTGCAATCAGGGGGCCCAAATTAGCTAGGAGAGAAGTTCATGGTAAATTGATCAAGCCCAAATTAACCCCAAAGTGACATTTAATTTTTAGGGTTCAAAAACATCATTGCTTTTGAAGCTTTCTGGATTCAAATGTCTTCAAGTTATACAAATCTCAACCATACAATCTTGTAGTGTATATGTTGTAGATGACATGTACAAAATTTGAAGTCATTTGGCCTCATAGATTGCAAGATCATAATGTTTTAGTGTTGAAAATGGATGCTGAAATTTTCTCCAAAACATATTTGGAGCTGAAATTTGATTTCTAAATCTACTCAAATGAAAAAACTTTACACTACAAAATGATTCTAAACTGGTATACAAACACCTGGGTGAAGAAAAAATTCACTCAATTAACTCATTGTGTCTACAAAACGGCTTTGAAAAGTMAAAAATCAGCAAGAAAAATTGCAAAAAACACATATAAAGCTCAACTCCCTTCTACTATAATGYTTCTCAGTCACTCATTAATTCTTGGATTGACATGAAATTTTAGCCACACAAACCAAACTAGTATGMGCAACTTTTCCAAAAATAATTCTTGAAAATGGACTTTGTATGAAGAAGAAACAAGCCTCCAAAGTTTACTATACTCCCAAAATGGAAGAATTTTGAACTTCGAATTGCTCCCAAACATTCAAAACAACTTTGATTGACATGAAAACTTTATCACAATAACTATACTTCAAGGAGAACAAAACCCAACAACTTTTATTAAAAATGATAAATCAATGAAGGAGATACAAGGCCCCGAAGTTGCAACTCTAAAATGCAGTTTGGTGGACTTAAATTGAAGTTGTGAACTTCGATTGGCATTCAAAAAATCAATACAACTTGGATTGATCTGAAAGTTCTACCATACAAACTAGATGAGAGAACGCAACTTTTCCAACAAGTTTTATTGAATTTGGACCTTGGATGCAAAAGTTACAACACTTTGAATTAGGCTTGAAACTATGTGAGGACACTTTCTGTCCCCTTTGTCATTTTGGGATTAAGGGACTTTTTATTTTACTTGCACGACTTGGAGTGGTTGAGCAAGGGGGCTGGTTCACCCTGGACCCTCCAAGTCATTCCAAGGGTTCAAGTAAAAAAACATCCCCTATTTTGTGCTTTATTAATTTATCTTCTACAATACTCCTAGATAATTTGGAGCATGTTATTGCAAATATAAGTTCAAGAATTTTCAAATTTTATCATGCGTGGAAACTAAAAAAAATTCAGCATTTGCCCAAGGGGCCAAGCAAGGGGTCAATTTTCCTCAACTTGAACCAACTAGCTACATTGAATAGGAGTTTTAAAAAGACCCATACTGATTAATCAACATTTCACACTATATTAATATCTACCTTTGTTGTACATCAATAGTTATTCAAGTGTCCGGGGGTTGTACATCATGATTGTTTCAAACATATACAGTTTTTTTCAATAAGTCCTTCTAATTTATTGGTCGCCTTAATATCCTTATTCAATGTGGAAAGGATATTTAACCATGTAATGATGTGGTGGCCTAAAAAGTGTTTGATGGATGATAGAAAATATTTTTATGTAAGATATAAGTGTAAATGTTCATAATTGGAATTTTGTGTAAAAAAGGAAGGTCTTGCAGAGTAGTGTGGCCTTCAATGAATGACTTTACAATTTCTTTTAACAAATGATTTTCACAGTATCAAAAAGGATGATTTCCATTGTGACCAACCCTATGTTCTAAGGTTAAAACAATGTAAGTTGGGATGATATGGCATTACTTTGATTTAGGGCGGGATCTTGCTCAACATCTCAAGTTCACAGTTGCTCCGAATTCACAAAATCCGATTGGTGGAGAGCTAAAATTGGGCTTTGGAGCTTTAGGCTCGATGCAAATTATATAGGACTCAAAATTTGTGCACTTTTTTTAGCCATAGACAAAAAACATGTATTTCACATCCTTCTCTCCCTTACATCAAAAGATCAAAAGTTTTGAGTACAAAGGGATGACTGTAAGCAGCAATTGTGAAATATGTGTACAATTGTTTCTTACAATTAACTCTACTAACAATCCTTGTTTATTACAATATTACAACTTTGAGATTGGCATTTTTCAATTTCAATACAAAATCCTTAACAATTTAGTATCTTGAATAATTTCTTGTTTCTTTCTACTTACTATTTTCCCCTATATGTTGTATAATTCCAAGTGGTATGAAGTTATTCAAGAATGTACCAAACCTCCCTTGAAAAATGAATCCAAAGATGAACCACCAGTTTGTACATACTTTCATGCAAATGTGAGCTTGTGAAGGGAGCACTATAGCAAGATAGAGTAATATTCTATCCGAAAGAATCATGTACCTTTCATCAAGCTCACAAAGACCTTCATTGCCAACATATGGTGTTGCTTCATCACCTTTGTTTCACACCAAGCCCAAATAGATACTTGCAAGCGTTGTTTTCTAAGTTCACTAATTCCAAACTTGTGTTGTTGTTTGCATTGCCAATAGCTTCTAGCCCCGCAAACGTACATAGCTATAGTTTTGTCCATGTCTTAGAAGTCTTTAAGAGCTTGTTTCATTTTGAGGGAGCTCTAATTTTCTTGAAATTTAATTTTTGACAAATTTTTCTATAAAATGGAAAATGGAATTGGCATCTAACCCAATTCATTTCATATTCTTTTAACCTTCCTAGAATTAATTAAGAATTTTGAAGTTGGAATCAAGGAATTACTACATGAGCTCACCCTTGATATGTTCATTGTTGATATATTGCTGATATATTCAAGGAAGCCAAATGTACCTTTCTAGTACATGTGCAGGAGAAGAACCTTCTAGAATCTAGTTTATTCATGAACCTCCTCCCTTACATACACAAAACAATGAAATTAGGGTGCTGCACACTAATTCCTCGACATTTGACACAATATAAATATTTTCACTTGTTGTACAGGAATGTACTACTTTTTACTTTGGTATTTTATAATTGAGTGTTTATGACTTATGAACCTCCATGTGTGCAAATGAAAATATTTTTAGAAATATTTGTTGATTTTGATGTCTTGTATAGTAGCTGTCTTGATTCAACCTAAGGTAGGCAACCCAAAAGCGCCACAAATTGGTACTGTGCCTAGTTACTATTATAAGGCAGGTCTCATGATCACATTGTCTTGTTGCCAAGTGAAAGGAGGTTCCAATGCATCAAAGAATGCAACATTTGGATACAATTTGCAAAAGTTATGGAGTGTCAAAGTTTGTTTCTAAAAGCATTTTTTCCACATAGGTACATAATTTGATTTTGGAGATGTATAGCGTGTGAAGATGGCACTTTTAGTTCAGTGGTGCTTTTGGGTTACCTACCTTCAGTGTCACGGCAACCAAATTTCACTAAGGTAGATTGCTCTTAAAGCGACCGTCTTCTTGAAACCGCCCCTATATATAGCGGTAGAATAGAGATGAGGTGATCCTTAAATGGACCATATTCACCATTGATTGAATCAAGAAAAAATTCTTTTTTATTGCAAGAGCCAATCATTGTCTTTCATTTCCTCCCATGTTTATTACAACATTGCAACCATTGGGATTGGCATTTTTCAATTCCATAATTAAACTCTTAACAATTTATTATTTTGAATCATTCACTACCACTGTCCACTTACTATTTTTTCCCTATATGTTGTACAATTTGAAATGATCTGAAATTTTTAAGGCATGTGATCTCTTTGTCTAGAATACAGAATCTAAAAAAGCACCAACATTTGGGCCTTTTTGCCTTAGAAAAATGAGCTTGTGAAGTGCAACTGCCCTGTTTTTTGCAGGGGCAAAAAAATGATTTATGTGAATTTGAATGCTTACATCTTGCAATCCATTAGGTGGAAATTTCTGAAATTTTTACCACATGTTTTCAAGTTAGCATACTACAAGATCATATGGTTACATGTACCAAAAAGTTTTTTTTCAAAAATTTGGTACTTGTATTAAAAATGGCAGTTTAGGAGCATTTTTGGTGAAAACATAGTCATGCATGGAACTTTAGAGGTTAACATGATACAAACATTCCTCCATTTTGTAGAAGAACAATACCTCCTCAAATACCACAGTCAAAGTTCATTATAATGTGCACAATACTATTGGATAGCCAAGTGAACATTTTGGTTGGATTGTTAATGTAGACCCTTTCTTTTGAGTAGATAGTGACAGACGAGGGATTTTCAGAGGTTTTCAATTAGTGATTAATTCTTATATTATTACCTCCTATTGGGCTTGGTTATCCCCCCATTCTTGTAATTTCCAAAAGCAGCTTGGCCAACAATCCATATAGGGTATATGCCATTTTCGTATGTATTTCATATACATTTTGTATGAATGGCGTATGTATTTCTTGTCCATATCTGCATCCCAAAATGATGGACAACATTGCTTCTCACAATGGCAATTTTTGGTGATTATTTGTTTTTTCAAATTGGAGATCCATGGTGTTGGAAGGTAGGTAGGGTGAAGAGATCAATATCTCTAAATTTTTCCAAACGGGAAATCGCAACAACAAGTTCTACCAACATCTTTTCGGTACATAGTCAATTTTGTTGGTGATTCATTTGCAAGTCATCCGTGGTGTTCAAATTCAATAGTGCGTTGAAGGCAAGTAGCTACTTGGCAACTCCAAATTGGCTTGAACTTTGTAGTTATAGTTACTACTGTAGTGTTGCAATGCTGGGGCTCCATGTTTAAGAGGAGCAAAAGGGATTAACAATGTTGTGAAGTATTTAAGTCCACATAGAATTACAAAAAAATGTATTAAATTTGAAAATTTGAAAAAATGTTTGAAGTTTGGCATAATCGACTCATTAAAAAATGATCAAGAAAACTCACTATTTTATTTTATTTTATTTCAAAAAAATGAAAACAACAAACTTCATTTACACATTACATCTATGAAGGGTCAAGTATTTGTGGTTACAAAGAGAACCTAAACATTTTTCAAAACAATCTCACATTCATTGGGATCATTGTATTCTAATTCCATCTTATAATTACTAACACTTTAGTTTCTCCTTCTACCTTGTAAAATTTACCTATTCGATAACTTTTTAAAGAATGAAAATCATGCTATTTTTTGTAATCTTTTTTCCTAGGCTCCTGGGCAATTCTTCATGATAAAAAATTAAAATTCAGAATATGTAGTGCAAAAAATTGAAGTTAAGAGGATTCAAAGTCTCATTAACTAGTTTAATATGGTGCCCTAGAAAACCTGTTTCTTTACTTTAAATCCATTTCTCTTTGCACTAGAAATAATAGTTTTGAGTATCCTTTTGATGTAAAAAATGTGTTGAGACTTTGGAGTTAACCCCTAAAAGACCATCATTTATTTTTTGGCAACATATGCACAAAATTTCATGACTTTTGGAAAAATGAGTCAAAAGTTATTGCATGATAAGTTGTTTCTTTCTCAACTTAGGCAATCCGGGCAGATGAGAAAAAATCACTTTTTTTAAAATAAAAATTTGAATTTTTTTTTCTATATGTATATATACATAAAAAGCTTTGAATCATTCCATTTTGATCAATGAGTCAAAAGTTACAAGGAGTTTTAGTTTGCAGACAATTATGGAATTTCTACTCTAAAATAAACTTTGAAGTCCTTCATGGAACTCAATTTTCAATATTTACTGAAGAAAAATAAAACCATGGGATGTAGATTATTTATTACAACATCTCAACCATTGGGATTAGCATTCCCTACTTCTTTCTACTTATTACGTTTTCTTATATGTTGTATAATTTGAAATGATCTGGAATTTTTTAAGCATATAGCAAACTTGCCTTGAAGAATGAATCCAAAGAAACACCACATTAGATGTTTTTTCAGCCCCATAAGAGCCTGTTTCGGGGCTGTTCCCTGAAACTGTTCCCTACACAGGGAACCAGCGACTGCTGGTCTGAAATTTTGAATTTGAATTTTTTCTTTTTCTTTTTCTTTCAGAATTCTTAGAAAGTGTAAAGAAACTAAAAACGGATTTTAAAAAAAATTAAAAAAATCAATTTTTAAAAAAAAATAATTAATTAATAATTTAATTAATTAATTAGTATTATCTGACGTGGCAGTCTCTGTGCCACGTCAGACTGCCTATGTGGCAGAGTTCCAGAGTTCCCAATGTGTTCCCGCAGCCCGAGAACTCGCAGTCTTCTAGATGGCCCAAAAAACATCTAATGCTATTTTGGACATTTTTTCATACAAATGTGATCTTGTAAAGTGCAGCTGCCCGATTTTTGCAAGGCCCCAAAAATGGTGTCTATCACTTCAAATTCTAGTATCTTGCAATCTACATGGTGAAAAATTCTAATATTCTTTTTCACATATTTTCAAACCGGCATACTACAAGATCCTACAATTACACGTGTCTAACACAATCCTTTAGGGGTTAACTAGTTGATTGCTTTATAACACAGGTCCTTGAATGGGTTTAAAGGATTAGATGTCAATTTGTGCAAATGATTCCTTACCAAAAAGAATTGGAATTTAGAAAAAGAAATCTAATGAACAAAAAAAKAATGCTCATAAAGGTGAGTTACACARTTGCTAATTATTGTTATGCTTTAGTTCTTACAAATTATATTGAATTAGCATTCTTGATATTTTCGTAGTTGTCATATAAATTTTTGATGATTTACAATAATTTCATTGAGAAGTTGRTTGGAATTAACGAAGTGAATATTTTTTATAAGTTTTTTTTTTTCGTTTTTTTAAACAAATGTCCAACTCATTCCATTGTGTCAAAAGAAACAAATTGAGCACTGAATTAAGGGCAAATATTGTCGTTTCTGCAAACTTATGATAAACACATTAAGATCATTTCAAGGCATATCTTATAATAATGAGTTGTACACACAAATGTGTGGTAATCAAGTGTGAGAATCAGTGCCCTTGTCATATGAAAAGAATTTTATATTTTTGAGGTGTGCCACTGCCATTCATTTCCTTTGATGTGATATTCATTCTACAAGAAACTGTACCAAGATCAACATTTGGACACAGGTATACTGGATAGATTAACCCCTAAAGGATGTTAGCACTTCTGATACAGTGCACATACTATTGCAACTTTTGCGTATGAAAGGCAATTGCACGTGGTAGAAATTGCTTTTTCTGTGCAAATTTTTTTGTGAGATTGTCGAGGTCTGCACCCTTGCTTCATGATTTTCATGGGATCTTTTGAAACAAGATTGTGTGAGAAAAAAAAACTCGTATACAAGGACCTTGGAAGAACCTGGAAGTTCGATGCATACGTTGAACTTTTGGGGGCATACTCTGAAGGACGTCCGGCTTCTGCTGACAAAAGTACAAAGGACATGCCAGAGTTAGTTAGCAAGGAAACACATAACCTACAACACAGGTTACCACTGACACATGATAGCGATTCTAGGGTGATTTGGCCAATTAGGGCTGTTTGCCTTTCCAAAACTCAGTTGGAATGACGGTGTCATGGGAGAAGAATCCAAGGGGACATCCCTCTCCCCAGATGTACAGTACACCCAGCTGCTAGTGACCGCCTATGCTTGTATCAAAATTATTGTACCTGACACAGCATACCACCACATGATTTTTCCATAACAGCTACGTATATCCTCAAATACACAAAACCAACCATTCTAGCATGTGTGGAATATGCACATTTCAACCAATTTTTTTTTTAAATAACCTGAATAATCTGTGTGATTTTGCCCCAACAATTGTGGTTGAATGTGTTTTCATTGAATACATGCTAGGTCTCCAAAATTGAGGAATACGGCTCCGAGTAGGCCATTTTTGGTCATAACATCCTTTAGGGGTTAAGTAGTTGTTTTGGTTTGTATCTTAGTTTTTTTGAAAACTCCAATTGCAAAAATTTGTGTACAAAACTAATGTAATTATATCAAAGTACCTATATACAATCATATAATGGGATCTAAAATACAAATAAATCTTCTTTCATTTTTTCAAAATATTAGATGATTTACATCACTGCCTTATACAAATATTTGTAGATTGTATAGAATCATAATATGGTCGTTTCACTTGTGCTACTCATGTTCTAAGCTTTTTGAGAATTCCATTGGTCTTTCAAACTCTTGAAAACAAATCCATATTGAACAAAAAATGTGCATGAGATTATGGTTTTGTATTAAAGTTGCATTTTAAAACACAATTATAGTAGGTCCAACCCAAATAAAATATACAATCCTTTACTGCTGAAAATGGTTATTTCAACAAAGATTTGTACTAATGAAGGGTTAGTCAATGCATAGATCCTCATCTGCGTCCTGTGTGGTGGTGCAACTGGGCCAGGGCGGGAACCAACTTTACACGGCCTTCTTCTCTGCTCTCGCTGACTTGGCTCCTGCGGCAGAAGAGACCACTGCATTTTTCAGAGACTGCGCCGAWGGGAGTCGTGTAGCGCGCGCCGTTCTCATTGACATGGAACCGAAGGTGAATGGATTGATTTTTTGCTGCGGTGCTAATAGTCCAGAATAAATTGGGTAATACTTCGCCCTCAATCGTTTTGATACAAGTCTATTTTGATTTACGAAGTATGCATGCTTGATTTGTGATGTGGAACAATGTCATGAAGGTAATCTCGGCAGCAATCAAACGTGCAGCAGCACAGCATCATAAGAACAGCGCAACAGCTTGGAAATATTGCTCAGATCGTCAGGTCACGCGAGATAGTGGGTCTGGTAACAACTGGGCACGGGGTTTTTATGTCCATGGGCCACGGTGCCGTGAGGCAATCTCSAATGTTATACGTCTTGAGGTAGGCAATTGATTTCAGAATGCGCTTGTGGAATATACAGCTCGTGTTCCTTGAAATCGTTCACGCAATAGAGCCAAATCATGTAGACCAGCTTCCTTTATGTGGAAGCACAATGTAAGTCAACCTCCTGCCCGTAATTGCTCAACTTGTGCTGGTTCGACGGCAATTGCATAGAGTCATACGAGGTAAAAACTTTGAGCCGATGCCAAAACGAACATGCTTGAAGCAACCGAACATGCTCACAGTTGCTGCTGTTAAGGATATTCCAGGATGTCGATTTCTGTCTATGACTGTCGATTGCTGTTAAAATTTCGGAGAGAGAGGTGCCAACGCACGTGGGCTCTGTAGACCTGCCGCTTCTGCTTATTCAAGGATGTTTTTTTTTCAGGTTGAGGCTTGTGATTTGTTTGGGGGCTTTATAACAGCACAGAGCATGGCTGGTGGCACTGGTTCTGGCCTCGGTAAGCTCCACCTCCCTCCAGGGTTCATGTGGCATGTATTGATGCTGAATTTCCACTCCCTGAAATATTACTTAGATGTAGATTTCTCGGGTACCCCCCCTGAAGGACTAAGAAGCCTCATTTGGACCTCGTTTCCTGTCGCAGTCTTGAGTAGGTCATATGTGCACCCTCCCCTAAACCCAATTTATTTATTTTGGGCCTAACACATGCAATGTTTTTCACTGACTCTCCGTGATACATAAAATTTAACTCCATACGAATTACATTGGTCATTTCAAGATCTTGGTATTTTAGGGGTTAAGATTGAATGGTCGCCCAGCACATGCTTCTTTCTWTTGGCAAGGGAGCCATAACCTGTGCCCTTCCTTGTGCCCTTCCTTGCGCATACAGGAGCATACGTGATCGAGTTGCTGAGGGACGAATACCCCTCCGCATGTACTCTGAGCCACTGCATCTGGCCMTACGAAAGCGGGGAAGTCATTGTGCAGAACTACAATGCGCTGCTCACCCTGGCGAAGCTGCAAGAGTCGGCCGACGGCATCATCATCTCGCAGAACGAGTCCCTGTCTTCGATTTGCAGGAAAACTCTCGGCATTCCAAGGCCGACGTTTGATGACATGAATGATGTAGTCGCTCATTCCTTAGCCTCCATATTCCTCCCTGCCTCGTGGCGGTCACTGGACTCTTCTTCTTCTTCTTCTGAGGCTCATCGCAAGACAGCTGCACGAGACAGAGTTTTACATGACAAGGAGGATTGTTATGCGAAGGGCGGCATCTGTGGAACTGGAATGCCTGTCCGCTTACTCCCTGACTTGGTGTCAAAATTGTGTGCTCATCCTGGGTATCGCATGTTGTCTTTGAGGTTTACCCCACAGGTATGTCATCTTACTCATCATTATCATCTCCTATTCTTTGCACATCATTTATATAAAGTAATACGAATTTTGAAGTGGCAATTAAAGTCGACACCAGGCATCCATGTTCCGAAGGTATTCATTTAGGTTAGAATCTGTAAAAGTCAGCATTGCAATAGGTTCGCAATAGGGCGAATTTACGGAAAAAATATCAAAAACCAACGAAAGGAAAAGGAAGAAAACGAAGCCGTAAACGAGGCTTCCACCTAGCTAAAAAGAAAGATTTCCGTCCTCCAAAAAAGTCTATAAGGTAGGAGGTCCTAAAATGGAGCACGTTCTAAAACCAATCAGGTACATTTTGCACTCTCCAATGTACAAGCAGTCTACATTTGAGGAGGTGGTCAGTTTTAGAGCCCATTGAAATGCACTTTTCTGCAACTTCAAAAATTAATTACTAATTTCACAAAGCTCCAAAAAATATGAAGCTACTTGGGTTAGATATCAATTTCACTTGTCTTTCAAGGAAAATTTACTGAAAATTATTTCAAGCAGTTTCACCTTGCCAAAATTCACCTTTCCAAAATTCAGCTTCAGCCCTTAGATGGGTGCTTTATGGACCTCCTACCTTAGTAGACTTACACTAGGTCCCCAAGCCATTGGGCGCGAGTCCCGATTCCCGAAAGGCCAAAGCTCAAGATTTGAGGGATTCGGTGACGACGATTACGGCATCAAGAATAATGAACCGCTTGAAAGTAGAATTGCAACAAGGTCTTATTACCTGCTTCGCAACCAACGTCTGGTTGAACGCGCCTTCCCGACCCCAATCCCCTACCACCAAGAAATTCAACGGAAACTTCGTGAAAGAAGTTTGGGTCTCCAAAGCAACCGGCGGTCCTCCAGACTCAGCACTGTACAATGAAGCCGCGCAGCCGACGAGGAACAGCACAAGCACGGCAACCACGGTCGTCGCCGCAATTTTCAAAAAMCCTCTGCCTCCGCTTCCTTCATCCTCTGCTCCCTATTGCATCCCACAAACAGGCATTCAACATTCAACTTTCAACAATCAGGCATTCGAACATCAGTTCCCCAGGTGGGAATTTCATTCAGAACAGAGGATTTCAATTTCATGGTGCATTTGTAAGCTACGAATTGACCAATCTGTACCTCCACATTCGATTGCAACAGGCCGACTTCTTCATCGGGAATGGGTTGGGTGTCCAAGATCGCCATTKCTGCAATCAAACCAACGAATTCCGATTACTCACCCTGAAAAGAATTCTGGAAATTTTCATCAAGAAAAAAACTGACCTCATCAAAAAGAAAAAAGCAGGTTACGAGCGAGCACAATCAACAGCACCGAGTCAGTCACCTTGTTCACGGTGTGGTCAGAATTCTGAGATTGACACAAGATCACGAGCTCCACAGACTGAAAAAAAGKTGACGGTGGAGTTTGTGAAAGTTGGAAACGAAAGGGAAGAGACTTATTAGTAGAAGAGCTCATTTCGAATAGACGACGGAGGTGACGACGCCAGGAGGTGCAAGCGAAAGAGGTGCAAGCAGAGGATCGAGGATCAGTTAAGGGAATCTACTCTTGAAGGAGAGGATATTCCATAAGAATCTAGAACCGATCCTCGAGAGAACTGACTGACTAACAGACAGATGCGGCTTCAAGCACGGACGTTCGCAGGACTACGGGAGCGCCGAACGTTCCAAGTTGCAAACAACCAGACAAAAAGCGTATTGCACAAAAAAAAGAAGATCATATTTTCGAAATAATATAATTACCATGATGCTAAAATCTCGCAACTTAACTGCTACTCCTGCCACGTACTGATTTCTTCAAACAACGGCAAGGGAACGGAACTTCCGACTTCCGCCGTGCGATAGTGTCGACAATACTGATCGGAATACCAACCCATAAGATAAATTTCGGTAAATTCTCACCATGACTATCACACTGCAGCTCAGTGTTCAGTCTCGCAGTCTAACCACCGTAAATTTGCGTGGGTCAGAGCTCCGAAATTGTGACCTTCAASTGCCCAGACACTCGTATCGATCGATACGTGAGTTGACATGGCGAAAGTTCACGAGATTGGTACTGTTTTAGGCACCCGTCTGGTCGGAACCTGAGCTGAGAATTATACCGGCGGTGATACTAGCTCGTTAAAGCCCTGAGCACTTGAATGTCACAATTTCGGCGCACTAAACCGCGCCTGGATCGGCGTACGTACCTGAACTATAAGAGAACTTCATGTAATCATACATCTAGCTCTGATCAAAAGCCGACATGCTCAAGCTAGCGACGTTTCTATTTCAGAAATAGACACTCACGTACTTCCTCGCGTAAGACCACGTTGAATCCGCAGTCAATATATTCGAGATACCTATGATACAAAGTAGATACAACAAAGAGCCACTTCGATCTGGTGTCAAAGAACAGTACCAAGAAACGATCGAACCGATCCTCCGTCACTCGGAGTTCAAAAGAGAATCGGAAAACAAGCTCCAAATCAGCACAGCAAACAAAGAATTATAACTGTACCACGCACGCACAAGCTACAATTGCGAACAACGATCGATTGTATGTATACCAGCGATGACCTACTGCAAAATCAGTAACTTGACTGATCTGTAACGTACACGAMGACCATAGCGGCTTTTCACAAAACGTAGTTTCACAAACAGCTTCGTGTCCATGACGATTGACGCAAGTCGTCACCTCAGAAACCACAGAAACTCAAGAAGTGTACTCATATATCCACACGCACACACCTGCAGGAAACTGGAAAAGCACGACAGCAACCGCAATTCAGCACCAAATTGCACCAAATCAATCAGCTACCCAAAATTGTTGAATTGCCAAAAAATATAGTTTGGGCATTTAAAGTTTAAAGGTTCAAGACCCCCAATTTGGTCTGCAACATACGCTCTCTTTTTGGTTAGTAGGCTCTCTTTTTGGTTAGTTTGCCATAGAAAGTACATGAATTGACAACAAACCTTACTCAATACAAAATAGTGAACTTAGCTGCTCTATTATTGGTGTGTTTGACATAGAAGGTGTATGAATTGATGTCAAACCTTATTTGACACCAAAGAGTGAACTTTGGTTGCCCCTCACTAATTTCTTAGCATTCCACACTATATAAATATATATTGTTATTGTACAAGAATGTACTACTTTTGAATTAGTTAGTGGTTAATCGGAACTCAAGACCTCCATGTGTACAAATGGAAGTATGTATAGAAATGTTTGTTGAATTTTGATGGCTTGTAGAGTACCTTTGTTAGGGTAAGACCACCTCCTTGTAAAGCCAACCTAATTTAGTGTAGGTGTCTGTTGCTACCCGGCTTTGTGCTAAACCCTAATCTAGAAGTGGCCTGATCCTGTCCTACTTTTGGGCCATCTTCGTAGCGGGAATCTTTTCTGTTTTTTTTCCTTTTCAATTGCGTGTGTGCGCTCGCCGATAGTTGCGTCTCTGTGCCTGATTGCAGTCGCAATGTGAATGGCTCAACGTGGTCAGCATTGGATCCGGCACTTCAGTCACTTCCAAAGTTCCAATGCTTCTGCAAGTCCAGGAAGGGAAAGCTAGGAAGGGAAAGGTCTTCCGTCCACTCACTCAATTGAATTGCAGTCATCATCCTCCACTGGCGCAAGTCCCAACAAGGAAGATATATTCGTGCTGTCTGATACGGAATATCACAGAGAAAAATTTCTGTATCCATCGCCACGCAACTGACGCATGCAGGCAAGGATACAGAACTCCGCATACGTCTCGACCCAATATGGGAAAGCTTTCCCATATAAGGGGCGGTTTACACTATGGACCATGAACTCGTCCCATGGAGCTATAAAATCTGTGATTGGTTCCATCAACTCGTCCCGGGACGACTTGGGTTTACACTACGAGAAAAAAAGAAAAGTGACCAAAGGACTTGAGGTCCTCAAAAGGCCTGAAAAGAGGCCTAGTGGATAATGTTGAAGGGTCTCCTCGATTTTGCGACAAGAGAGGCAAAATGGGTTCTCTCATAGCTCAACGAGGGGACCATGGGTTTTAGTACATGGTCATTCTCTCGGTTCAACTTCGGTTTACACTTAGTGAGAGGCCCAAGGCCATTAAAAAATATATTTTTATGAAGTGTGACCATGCAAGTGTGACCATGGGATTAATCCATTTTCCTTGGTCACGGCTCTTGGCCTGTAGTGTAAACCGCCCCTAAGTAAACCCAGAAAACAAGAATCCTTCTGTGCAATGTGAGCTCCGTTTGATCATCTCATATCGGATATGAATGAATGAAATTCAGCGGAGCAACTTGGTAACTACACTAAATAGGGGTATTAAGGGGACCTATTCTAATTAATCGACATTTCACACTAAATAAATATCTACTTTTGTTGTACATGAACAGTTATTGAAGTGTCCGGGAGGTGTACATCATGTTTCAACATCTACAGTTTTCTACAATATGTCTTCTTAATTGTTTGGTCCCCTTAATACCCCTATTCAATGTATTAAGCTTAATCTAAGGTGGGTACATTCAAAAGCGCATCTGGCTTTAAAGCGCCATCTATAGTTTGTGTGCATTTCCAAAATCAGTCATGTACACGAATTATAGATGGCGCTTTTAAAAGCAAACTTTGACCCTTCCTTAGTAACGTTTGCATACTGAATCCAAAAGCTGCGTTTTTTGGTGCAATGGAATGTGATTTCACTTGCCAAGAAGTCTATATGAAAATCTGAATAGCCTAATAATAGTAACTAGGCATAGTACCAATAAGTGGTGCTTTTGGATGTACCTACCTTAACCCTTAAAGGACTGAACCATCACCGTGGGCAAAGGCGGGGTGCAATATGTAGTGCTTGACCGAGGGGAAAAACACTTATATATATATATATATTCAAAGTAGATGTTTCACTTTTTCCATGTTACCTAAACTTCAATATCTTAAGTTGTGAAGTTTTCATAAATCCCTAAGTTACCTAAAATCTAAATATTTTGGGGCTAATAATATTTCCAAAAAAACACTTCAAACCAAGACAAGACAATAACACGGAGCATATCGGTAGCCCTCAGGGGGCGGGTTTCCAAGGTTTGAAAACTAGATGAAAAACATCCAGTTGAAGAAGACGAACGACTTCCATCATCGTGGAATCGAAGCCGCCAGTCCCCAAACTCATTTTCTTCGACGCCCCGATCCCTGTCYCTGCGGTTCTGGAATTCTGCCAATKTGATCTACGCTGCTGYGTCGTACCGCATCGAAGAAAGGTAATGTCCGTCCTCCTGCATCGTTTGGATATCGGATGAAGTTTTTTGGTTGAGGTTTGAGCAAGTTTTAATTTTGCAATAAGTTTCGAAATGGCGCACAATTTTACGTAAGAGTGGTTTTTGCGAGTCGTGTTCAGCATTTTCTGTTACGCTACAAGTTTAAATTTCTTTGGGTGGAGATTGCATACCGTCTTTCTGTATGATTTTGGCAGCATTTCGTGAAACGGTTTATTAGGGTTYTTAGGTTTTTCCGGGGATTGCAGTGGAAGGGTTTGGAGGATTGAGGTACGAGTTTACTTTTTTTTGGAGCGGAGACTTTGGAGAAAAATAAGTGAACCAGCGATTACACAAATTTCGCCAAGATGGCGATGTCCAAGACGTCCAAGATGTTACTCTACATCAATTGGCGGATGAGAGTAACGATCCAAGATGGGAGGCAACTGGTTGGGAAATTTATGGCATTTGATCGTCATATGAACCTGGTTCTCGGAGACTGTGAGGAGTTGCGTCGTGTGCCACCGAAGAAGGGCAAAACGCTGGAAGAGAGAGAGGAGAGAAGAACTTTAGGGTTGCTACTTCTCCGTGGAGAAGAGGTGATTTCCATGACAGTGGAGGGGCCTCCACCACCTGACGAATCTCGGGCGAAAGCAGCAGCTGCTGCTGCTGGAGGTCCTGGAATCGGACGAGCTGCAGGACGTGGAATTCCTACTGCACCTGCGAACCAGCCTCAACCCGGACTTGCAGGACCTGCACGAGGAGTGGGAGGTCCTGCTCCTGGTATGATGCAGCCAAGGCCTCAAGTATCAGCAGGTCCTGTGACTTACACTCCCCCTCCTGGTCCCATTCCCGGAGTGAGACTCCCAGGTCCACCCCCTCCAGGACAATATGCTCCTCGGCCAATGCAGGGACCGCCAGGTGCACCACCTCCAGGGATGCGTCCTCCTGGCCAGATGATGCAAGGACCTCCGCAAGGGTATGGACAAGGTCCTCGACCAATGCCACCACCTCCTGGACCTCCCCCCGGCATGTCAGGACCTTACGGACAGAGGCCTATGGGTCCTCCGCAGATGATGCGCGGCCCTCCTCCCGGAATGGGAGGCCCCGGCGGTCCTCCACGCCCGGGAATGCCCCCCGGCATGCCGCCCGGCATGCAGGGGCCTCCCAGACCTGGTATGCCTCCTCCCCCTGGTGCACCTCCAGGAATGTATGGCGGACCTCGCCCTGGCATGCCCCCTCCGCAACAGCAACCGCCGCAATAGGATCTTTGAATCCCATTTCTGGACATGAGGCTGCTGTAACAGAATGCGTGCCTTGCATGAGCACCCGATTCTTTTCAATTTCCAATGCAAGGACAATTTTTTTGTGTAGGCAAGGAGTACTCTCTGTTTGATTGTGCTCTAAATGCAGAGRTTAGGTAGGGTTTAGCCCAAAGCATCTGTTGATGATGTTGTGGGCTAGTGTAGACTAGAATAGTGCTCGAACTGGGTCGTATGCTCTTGCTACCTTTACATCGGTGCACTGGGGATGAAAGMGAGAATGACACMTTTCAATATTTCAGGTAAATGGAACTTATTTCTTCTTGGTATCTTCTCATTCCCCTGATCAGAGTTCGGTTGTGGGTTCTCCAGCTTTCTGTTATTGATTCCGCAAGTTTTTTGTTTCAAAGGACGTGTTTCTAAGGTAGTGGATACGATTTGCATCACTTCATTACTTCATACATCATTCATGTAGGGGTGATCTTTTGGGAAGATTTATCGAGCTGTGGAGGGGTCTTAGGATACGAGAGCCAAATCTGTTGAGCACAAAATTTTGCCACTTGTGAATCTCTTCTGCAATTAYGCAATTTAAAGTGGTTGTCGACCACGACAAGTAACAGGGGAAACCACATTTCCGTGGTTCTCAAGCTTCTTTTTTGTTGGAGATTCGTAGTTTCCTTTACAGGGTAGGAGGCCCTACTTGAATTGTATGGCATCAGTTCAGTTCAGAAGAATTTGTATGATCTAGAAAATGCTTCCGAGATTGGTAGAGAGGTAACGTCTAGTCCCTGGAGAAGCTTGTTTCTATGATGTCTTGCATTATATTCAATTCATAGGCAGAATCAAAATGACTGAAGACAGTGCAATAATTGTTGCTTAGTCCATTTGATCTCAGACCATTTTTCATTACCTGTTAGTGAAACACTGATGTTTATGGAGTCATGGAAATCTATGTGTGTATGCAGATTGTGAGCGTACAATGTGTCATTGTGTTTGATGGTGTTACGATATGTTAAATTTTTTGCGCATCCAATGGTGCAATTGTCCACATTGCAAGTGATTTTGTGTATTCAATGCATTTCATGGATGGAGAACTACATTGATTTTTCCTAATAGTGTGAGTGTCACTTGTTTATCAAATTCACTATTTTGAATTAGTGCATGTTGAAATATTATTGTATAGTACGAATTTCCACAAAATTGTGGTGGCATTCATTTTTTTGGCATGTAATGATGATCCCCTCCCCGTTTTAGTAACATATTAGGACATAAGGTAGGTGAACCCAATACCAACCATTGACCTAATACCACCCAAATGTAGGACAAGTGTTGATTCTAGAATGAAAATCTTTGATTAAAGTACATGCCTTAACTTCACAATAAGTAGTTAAAGCATGTATTATTGTTATAGATTCTCAATTTGAAATCAATGACAACCCTACATTTGGGAAGTATTAGGTCAAAGGTTGGTATTGGGTTCACTTACCTTATCAATATAGCCACTCTAACTTTCCAACAATGTAATGAATTTTTTCTTAATTTTTTATTGAATTTTTGAAGTTAATAATCACAATTGACATAAGGTTTAGGGAGTAGGATATACATGTTCTTAGCATTGATATTTGTGGTTATTACTAGATCCAAAGGTCAATTCTAATAGCTAAAGATCGAGTCCATTATCTTCAAACAACAAAACATGTAAATTTCATTGCATATTCTGAGTCCAAAAGTTTTTTTTTGGATCACAAGTTGTGGAGTTTTAGGCTAGGATGTGTGTTGATTAGGAATTTTAAATTTATTTGTCTCCATGTCTATTATATCTTTCACTTTATATTAAATCAATAGTACAATATAGAAAAAAGAACATAGACATTGAAATTTTACTCCTTGTTCTTTATAAAACTATCTTTGATTGTCATTCAATTGTCTTAGGCTATCCTTAGGTGTCCTTGAAATATCCTTCAAGAGCCATCCTATAGATTGTGTCCAATATTTATGCCTCTTGCTCTAACTTGTAGAGCTTATTTTGAAAGGCTTGAACAACCAAATKGCCTTAAAGCAATGATTTCAATAACTTGATCCTTAAGTTGAAATTAATTTAGATTGAATCATATAAGATAGTAGGAAAATGAACACAACCCAGGTTAGAACAACTTCAAATTCCATTGCTAAAGTTCAAAATTTGCCCCAAGAAGAGTAATAGCTACTAATACTAAGGTTGGTCTAATCTAATGTATTTTAGAGAACTCAAAGATGATGAATTAGATTGTTGACAATAAGAACAACCTTCCTCTAGAACCAGATTGAGAGAGACAAGTCTTCTTGTTCAACAAAAAGACAAATCTTGATGAAGTAGAAAGTGAACCTCAATGGAGATGACAACCAAATTTAGAAGCTAGACCTTCAAGGTCAAGTTGCAAGGGAAAGAAGGGAAAAGAGCTCAAGAGCTAGAATAAAAAAGAGTGACAAGAGAATTGACTCACTAACAAAATGATGAAGAAGGGTTCACAAACCCTAGTTGCCATTCCCAAATCTAAAATCAACAAGGAACCCTTCCCAACACATCTAGCTAGAAGTGAAAATAAGTCTTCTAACGTCAAACTATCCTACTTGACCTAAAAGACAACTATGACAACTTGAAGACATCAAAAGGGCTGATTTTAATCGAAGAGAACTACACAAAATTAAGTGAGGACAAATCTTGGGCTYCCAAATACCCAACTAATACACAATTATGATATTTATCATCACAAAATACCCTAGTATCATGCTAATAATGTACTAATATACCAGGCAGAGCTTCCACGACTTGGATTGCAGTGAGCCTTGCATCATTGGATCATTCGATGCAATGCAATATTTGTAACATCCTTCCAATTTGCACGGAGTTCTAAATCCGGACCGATTCCACGTTCTCAAAACTACATGCTTGCATTAGCTCCTCTAGCCTCTAAAGGGTTAAGTCACCCAAGTCACAGTATACACCGACATTGAACTCACCTCCTCACAAATTAACAGAACTGCGACATATTTTCACTGTCTGATTACAGCCTCCTGAAGTTCTCTCGATACTCCAGTCACATCTTCAACAATTCATAATTAGAAAGGGACATTGCAATGTTTTAAGCGAAGACGTCCGCGCATGCTCAGGAGCTAGAAATTTGCCGCGCTGTCGTTTAGTTGTGATTCATCCTCAATCTCCACCTCCACAATTTCCTGCATCGTGTCGTCTCGGGATATGATTAGATATGCTGTGCGATTTTCAGGGAGTAATTCAGTTGTCACATGATGTGGTTGGTGCTCATGACACGGTTTGCCTGTTTTCAAGAATAACATTTTGCCTGTTCATCCTGTGGAGGTTATTCAACGACCTGTAAGTTTTTGTCAACTCTTGGCGCAACTGACCTTGAGATTGAAGTTTTTACGTTTCTGTAGAGGTTTCGCAATTTCTGTTGTGGTTATTTCAGAGGCCTTTGGGTTACTGAAAGGCTCTGCTGGGGCGTGTATCCTTTGATTTCCAGAGTCTTACAGGTGCAGACCAAGCGTACCTTTTTGGAGAGAGCTTATGGCTCAGTATTACCCATGAAGATGGATATTGAGCGTCAAATTTTGTCACGGTTTTAGTGATTGCATTCTCTTCACTTTCTCATGCACAGGAGAGGCGGCATTGATACTGTTTACCGGATTTCATGATGAGGTGTGAATTCATGTTTTTCATGTTTTTATTGGTTTGGTTTGGTTCTAATATGCAAAACGCATTTTCATACCGCCATTGATACCGCCATTGGATGGTTTGAAATCAGACTTGTACTTTTTCACGTCCAGCGTTATGCACAATTGGCTTATGCACAATTGGCTGATCCTTATTTTATTTCGGATCGTGTGTGTTGTGTTGAATTTTGCAGAATTCACCTGGCCTTGTCTCTTCGTCCGTGCTTGGTCTCGAATCATTGACTGGGGAATTGGACGAATTTGGATTTGGAGATTTCTTTAACGGTGATTCAATCTTTGCATTGAATTTTCTAATTTAACCCGGGAAGAACGCTGTGGACCAGAGTGGTCCGACGGATGACTTCACTTTTAACTTTAGAGAAAGAGAATGCACCTATTGGTCCAAGAATTAGAGCATTTTGGTGACTACCTTGGTCATGGGGGCCGCGTCCTTACAGGGTTAATGGCCACTTTAAATTGCACAAGTCGAAGCAACAATCATGAGGTAACAAAATTGATGCAAAATTTCATTCTTTTCATTCTACAGAGTTTTTTTCAATGTTACTTTACACTACTCCAAGTAACAAGAACAAGCAAGTAACAAGAATGAAGAGGGGGCGCTCACATGTTTCCTATGAGGCATTTGTTGAGATAAAAAACTGCAAATGCTAAATCCTTCCCCTGAGGTGGATTGGACACGAGTTATTCATAAATAGAATTGATTATCTTAAGCTTGTTTTCTTACCCCTATTTGCACATGATGCTGGTTCGAAATTTAAGGCTTGTTGCTTCAACCTGTGCAATTTAAAGTGGCCATGCTCAGAGTACCCGTCCATCCTACCTACAGTATATCTTTTCCAAGTTTCAAGACTGGCATTGAAGTGTATCCCCTACTGAACCAAACTGTCAAGCTCTTACAATAGCTCTTGCTTATCTTCACTGACCTTTTTACGCTGACATTCAACTTTGTTTCTTTGCAGATCCTAAGGATTCGGACACATCAATTCCTGTAGATATGCATAAAGGCATGGAAGTTCGTCTGGGTCTTTCTGAGGGACCTGTTTCACACTCTTTCTTCTGATAGATGACTTAGATTTATATGTAGATATGCTGATGGAGATGATTGATTATGTAGTCTCAGGAGATTCTGGCAAATGTAGGAGCTTCACCCTGCTACACTTCATGTATACATACGATCAACCTTCTGTCATTTTTAAATGGCCTTCTCTAATTTCTCTCTCCTCTATGTTTCATAGCTGTACAGATGTTTGTTGGAAGTGCGTCTCTGTTGCCAGTTATTGTGAACATGTCTTTCTGTACCATTCTCCTTTAGATTTGGTCAATAGTGTTGACAGCCATCAATGGATGCTATGTCCGCTTGGCTACGCATCTATGCATCAACTACATTCATTCAAATAATGGCAGATTCTGGAAGTTGAAGAAGCGTTGCTATTGTCACTCGATTCACAATACCGCTGATCATACTCAGAGCAGGAAGTAATCAGTCAGGGTAAAATGCTTACAATGACTTAAAATATGCTTGGATTAGATTTTTGCATGTAATTAACAACATTTTGGCAAGTTTGTCTCTTGGATTGATGCCGGTGTTACAGTGCTCTTGGACGATGTTCCACTCCTTTTGATCTAGCTTCTTGCTGACGATGTCCATATATTGGTTTATGGCTTTTTTTCCAAGAAATTAATTACCTCAATTTCATCAACATAAATGAAGCTTGCTTGAAAAAAGAACAACGTTGTTCTTTCAAAGATCCAAGCATTACTTAGAATAAACTAGTGTGCCCTACAATATTCTAATATAAAAGTAAAAGTAATTTTCTTATTTTCTAATTCATAAAAACTTTGAAATTCAAATGATACCAAATGATACATGATAGAGGGACACATGGCGTAGGAGATCTCATTGTAACAAACAAATCAAATAGCTTAACTTAAGGTATGGATGAGAAACTTTTTGCACAAAACATCACCTTGAAGCACTTTGTTCAGTATCAATAATATGAAATTTGGGGTGTTTAGGGGTAAATGTGTTTGAGCCCCTAGTTCAATATGTTGTTGGAGAAAAAAAATAGACTCTATTCCATTCATTGTTGAACTTAGGGAATCTTGACCTTGGTGGCCAATTGCATATTAGATACCAAACAAATGAAAGTCGTTGGCAAATGATTGAAATTTATGGAATTGGCATTATTTGTTTATTTATTTATCTATTTATTTATTCTTTACTTTTTGTCTCTCTCTTGGATTCTCAACACTCTATAATTGCTCACAATGTAATTGTTTATTTCCTCTATACCTTGAGAATCTCTTTCTTTGTACATATGTTTGATTGGACAACTTTGCATGTTTAGTTGTGAACATTTAGAGTGTGTTTTGCATACTTATTTTAAATATTTAGAGCATGTTTGTCTGTCCATTTGCCCCTAAAGTAGTGCACTAAAAGAGGGGTGCATGCACCAACATTGACTATATATAATGTTGATATATATATATATATATATCACTAATTTTGGAAAGAATGGAGATTGTACAATGTCCTCTAAGACATATCCGTAAGCAAGCACATCAATAATATATATCTCAAATTGTACATATCTCCAGTATTACTCCTATGAACCCTTGAGATGATTGGGCGGCAGAATGATAATAAGCACTTGGGGTTTCATTTGGCAGGGCAGGCCTTGTCATCTCTACTTCGATTTAGAATTTGACGTTCTTGCTAACGCGGAAGCTAATGGAGAAGCTATGGTGGACACCTTGGTGTCGCTTACAAGCCGCACTCTCCTTGATGTCTTCGGCTTTCACTATGATCCGTCCTGGACTCTTGAGCTTGATTCATCCACAGCAGGTACAGATCGTACGCAAAAGACGACAAAGTAATTGCACGTGGACCATGAAGAGTTGAGGGACTGTTCTTTTCGTAATTGTATTCTCATTTGCCAACCATTTTCTTGTAGAGTTTTGAAACTATTTTTTCATGATGTCCTCGAACAAATGAGCATTCCAGTTTTGTTGGACGGTGTAGAAAAGTTCTCTCGACACCTGGTCATTCATATACCTGGAGCTGCCTTCAAAGACAATTCTCACGCTGGCGCATTTGTGGGGGAGGTAAGTTTGAGTTTTTTCTGGTTGTCAAACACCATTAAATATAGTATCATCTCCGTGTTTGCATGTGCTGCGGTCACAGCAAGGCTCCTATGCCAGGTCCCGCAGATCTGTKAAGTTGAGCTCCATTGGGCTGGAACAGTTCTGATGGGTGACTGTCCTGGTTGTCCCGGTGCTGCATCCAGATTTTACTGTAAATCCTGGTGGCAGRGTAGTACATTACCGCTGACCCCAACGTATCTCTATTTACAGGAGGTAATCAGGGAGAGGCAATCAGGTTGACAATTTTGAGCATTACTCTCTCGAAGTCATAGATCTTGCAAAACGAATTTGTTGCGTCCTTTTCTCTTATGGAAGAACCGGTTTGCTCATTCCTTCCAAATTTGGGTGTGCACTGCAGATTTGTAAGAGAAGTAATGACTTGAAGRAAAGCAATGATGAAATTGGTAGAATGTTTGTTCTCCAAGGGGAATCCCGGGCTGCCCACCCAACACAAATTTTTATTGATGTGGCAGTCTACACACGAAATCGAGCCTTCAGATTGCCTTTCTCTTGCAAGGCTGGGAAAACCGCACTTCTTTTGCCGACAAACCGGTTTAGGTCTTCCAAGGTTTCAGTACTCTTCAAATGTGTGCTATTTCGCAGTTTTTATTTTTCATTTTTGTACATGGCAGATGTATTTAGTGTTGGGCTACAGTGATGTTTTTGTCTTTACAAGAGTGCTTCCTCTTGATTTGTCACCATGACTTGAAATGTCTCACTGCCATTTAAAGTATGGTTTCTGATGTAGCAGAGTGAACGGGAAGTCTTTATGGATTCCTTGATTTGCAAGGTTGAAGAAGGATGCCAACAATTACTCACATTCAAYACTGAGGTTTCATCTAATACTGCTGCTTTTGAGCTTCAATTCTGAGTGCAYAAGCAAGAATATGTGTACAGCGTACACAAAATTGAGTACACAAATATTGTGTTAGGTTGCATGCTTTTTGAAACCTCAAGTCTTCATTTTAGATTTTTTTTTTCCTTTAAATTTCACTAATTTTCAGTCTTTTATACCTCTAAGCCAAAATGTTGGTTTGTGTGTCTTAAAACAGAACCCTTGTCAGGGAGGTGTTGTGGACTTCGAAACATGGAGAACTGATCCAGTCGGCCGATCAGGGGAAGAGCTGAGCACTAACTACGGGAAATCTCCTTTCCCTTCGCTGGAGGTCTTCATTGAGGCCATTGCTTGCGTTGGCGGTATACAAGGTAGATATTCTGACCCATTTTAATTGGTACTGAGTATCTAGCCATTTGACCATGGTTGCTATTATGTGAACCTAGAATCATTAGCAAAGGAGCACACCTATGTTATTATGTTATAATTTGTCTATATTATAGACACTTTCCATGATTATAGTATACCTACGCTATACATATCTATATTGTAGGATATCTATATTATAGGTGTTTATATTATAAGCACCTTTAATGGTTGTAGAGTATCTACTTATACATATGCTCCAGAAGGCTCCATGCTCACATGCTAGCGTTGTTGGACATTCGACTGCTGTTTTAACAAAATGAACTACATAGAGCAGCATCCCTTGGATTCGTGACGTTCTTAAAAGCTCTGCAAGGAGATTGACAAAGCCCTCAGTTTGGTTTAAGTAACTTCCTCACATTTCTCCTAACTGTTTTGGAGCAGATTTTTGGAGCAATAGATCTTTGTCCTCTCATACTCTTCTCTGTTCCTCATAGTGACCTGCCTAACGCAATCATTCAACAGCAGTTTCATCATCGTGGCTGTTAGATTCGTACTTGGAACTGTAATACATTCTTTAGTTACTCGTTCTCAAGTTACACTGCCCTTTTCTTCGATTCGATGTTGGAATAATTGAATACGTTCATGTTCTGCAGGGAAGGTTCGAAGCTGGTATCATTTTGCGGATTACGGGGTAGTTGTGTACAACATATCTGGGAACCGATTCTGCGAGAACATTGGAAGGTCACACAAGAGCAATAATGGTTAGAACTTGAAGGGCGCACATGCCATTCCTCGTTGTTATCTTTTTTGTTTAGTTGTTCCATAGTACTGGTTATCGAGGGTAACGAACCCTAATTATTTGACTGTGACCCGCAGTGATGTACATCGTTGATTTTCGGACAGCCGGTTTTTACCAGAAGTGCCATGATCCTGATTGTCGAGGTTAGTGAAWGTTGCAGACTTTCGTCTGCTGATGTTTTGCATTGATTTGAAGCTTTGCTTGTTCCATTGTGGGGACAGGGCGCCTCCACTTTCTCGATAAGTCTTAGGTAGTTTGTCTTGCAGATCTGGAATTGAAATTGAACAAAAGATTTCCGTTTGCACGTTGAAATATCATCTTAAGTTATCRCCTGGTTGTATCAGAGTACCGGTCACCGTTGAGGCCCATTCCTCGCCACACTATTCCACCAGAGTTTCCATTATCYACAGCTGGAGTATTGGAACTSAATGAGACCTTGAGATCAGAAGAGATGGATGCACAAGCCCCCCWTGAATGTGACTGGGAAGATGATGAAGCGTGGTGGGGGGAGGTGATATCATCTCTTGCCGACATAGAGTGGACGTCTCAAAGATCCATGTCCAGCAATCAGGTCAATACACAACCTGGCTAGACTATCTTAACATTGGATTTAGTTGAAACCAAATCTAGCAACCACTTTGCAGATGCATTACTTTGCCTCTACTCGTAGTAGGTGTATCCAGATTCTGATACACGTTCAAATTGTGAATTGTCAATCACAACACGAAGTGTTTATAATCAGTATAACAAGGCTCTCGTTACTATATCTAGCTTCTTGTTTCTAACGCTTTCGTTTGCGTTATTGTTTTTCTGTTCTGGCACCAGAGTCAGAATCCAGAGGACTCTCGCTCTAGTATTTTGGGGGAGAACAATGAGGAGCAATGTATTCCAATTACCAACAACGTTGAGTCTAATTGGGAAGAAGATGATGCGTGGTGGGAGGCTGTAGAGCGCGAGGCGCTGCAGTTAGAAATAACACAGCAAATTCGCAAACTGCCGAATTGGTCTCCCTAATCAAGAGTATTTGCTTAATTAGTGACTCTTAACTGTTGAAGTGAATTTGTACAGTACAGTTATCATGTGCTAGCCGCATCTGGCAGCTGTCCAATCGAAGACATGAAACCATCGATTTGGAAACTGCTTTGATGATTGAATATCTTGTGAAAAACAAGGGTTTTGACAATGAAATTGAGTTCAATTTTCTCATGCAAAGAAATGAACAAGCAAGTTACATTAACCCTAAACAATGAGGTGGCCTAAGAGTATCCAATGGATGGCAAAGAATCATAACTTATATATAAGACCACAAGTGTAGATGTGGAATAGTTTTAAGTGAATAGGGGAGGTCTCATAGTGTACTTTTCCTCCAATGAGTATACTTGGATTCTATTTTTTTAAGCAAAAAAATACTAAGAAAAGACAATTTTTCAAGTGACCAACCTGGGCATTCAAGGCTTTAAGAAAATATAATACTAAAGAGGTCTTTTTTTCATTTTTTATGAAGTGCCAAAGTGGCAATATAAAATGATATAGTGGCTCTCCAAATTCCAACATTTACCCACATACTAGATAGAATATATGACATTAACACATGTCTTACTTTCCATGATTTTGTTTTCATCCACAATTTGGTGATTTCATCCAAGATTTTTTTTGAAATTGAAGTTTCTTGACGGAAAACTTCATGGTTCATTGCCAATTTTTAGCCAACTTATTTTAATCTAGTGCAATCAGGCACCAGAAAGTCAAAATAAAGAGTCGTAGTATTGAATTCTACTCATACTTCAGAAGCATGATAGACATGCAACATGAATAATAAGACGGACCTCAAATATAATGTACTGAAATTCATCAGTTAGGCAATCAATAGGCAGTCCAATCTGTCACTCCTCAGTATCTCTACTTAATTTATTCATTAGAGGTAGTCAAACCTCCGAGAAGCAGAATTCTATGAAGTCGGAGAAATTGGCAAGTTAGTGAAAAGAGGAGCCAATGGCRAACCATTATGCATGAATTGAAGGTTCGACCCCCCTCTTTGTTGTTTGGAGCAAGTCTCGGAGAATGCCTCACTTGTAAAGTTGGATGGGAGTTCTACAAGTCTTGTATAGATGAAGAAACTAAAAGAATCCTCAAGAGATTTTCTTTGAGAACGATTCTTCACCTATGGAGGAGGACAAGAATTGCAACTTACTATGGTGAAGAAGGTGTAACCACTACTAAATATTTCTTAGTGAATTGTAGAAGAAGTAAGTTTAGTCAAGGGTTAACCTTGTAAGGACATGGCCTCCCATGACCAAGGTAGTCACCAAAATTCTCCTATTATTGAACCAATAATTGCATTCTCTTTTTCTGTCAATAGTGAAGTTGTCTATCGGACTACTCTAGTATTTAGTGTCCTTACGGAGTTAACCCATAAACGAAGATGAAAACGTTTTTTGGCCAATGAATGACAAACAATCTCTCCATGTAGGACAGAAGTGCAACTATTCATCCTCCAAGTTTGTGTGAAAAGGAAAGATCGTCTACATTAATTCAACTCTCAATGAGTGGCTTTTGCATTTTTTTTTAAACCGAAACTTCACATGGTATAAAAACAAATGGTTTCCATGGTGACTAGCTCGTCATTTATGGGTTAAACCCTAAAGGACCAAGACTTTTTTTAATGTAAAAACACTCAAATTTGTCATTTCTATAGCAAAGAGTAAAAAAATTTAGAAATTGTTTTTTTTCACATCTAATCGTAGGATCTTACACCTAACTAGTATGAGGATGTGCGAAAAAAAATTCAGAAATTTTGGACCCATCCATTGCAAGATATCTATGTTTAAACCCTAAGCGCTCAAACGACCATTTTTGGGTCGCTGCTCAACTTCGGGCAGAATTTTCGGGCAGAAAAAAACTTTTTATTGAATTTTTTTTTTTCTCTTGAAAATATTGGGTTTTCTTTCAGTATTTATATTCAAAACTAAGATCGCTACGGTCGGAAAAAAAATCATAAGAGAAATAGCACAATGTATTTATAATTTTCTAGTGTTGAAAAGCTTACATTTTTATGACCAGATCTTATGCATTTTTTTACAATTCAATAGAAACCACAATTTTGACCATACGGATATCTTCTACTTTTTGTGCTTCACATAAACTTCTTTGATGCAAACTTCAAAAAAGTTATAGAACTTATATTTTATAGCACATTTGTGTTTTGTCCAAACCCCTTGGGCTTTTAGGGGTTAAAGTGAAAAACAAGTTTTGCAACACATTGTTGAACTAGATTATTTGACTTTGAACCTTCTTAACTTTAATTTTTTGCACTACAAAGTTTTGAGCTTTAAGTCTTTATGGTGGAGAATTGTGTTGAGAATGTAGGAGAAAAGGAATTTTTTTTTTAAAACTTAATTTTTTTTTTTTTTTTTTTTTTTGAAAAAAAAAATGACGTGGCAGTCGTTCGGCCACGTCAGCCAGCTCCTGCGTAGGCTGCAACTCACAGCCCTCCAGACATGGAGAAAAACATCTAATGATGTCACACCTGTCCCAATCTTTTTGAGTTAGGGAGGTTCTACTGTAGTCTGTCCAATTTTATGTAATTAATAATTCTCCCATTTGTCTGTTCTATCTTCAACAATCAACATCCAACATTTATGGTTAAAAAAAAATGACATTTATCTGGTGAAATTACCTGAAGATTTGGTCCCATGTACTTGGGCAYGTTGTGATTGTACTGTACTGAGTTCCAAGTTTTGTACTAAAATTCTGGGGCTYCCCTGACAAAAGTGCAATGATCTCAACAAATTGGAATTTGTATAAAATAATTAACATTCCGTCAGTTAAGTTACATCTTCCAACCTCTACAAATTTGGTTTTAGCAAATTAAGGTGGAAGCATACAAAACTGTCAACATAAACAACTCAGCAGACTTTGAGGTACCATTTCCTAAAAAATAATATTTTTGTAGTATTAGCAAGTGAAAATCATGAATCTTAAAAAAAAATTAGAGTTTTTGGATATTGTGTGCAATTTCTATGATTTTTCAAAGTGTTGGCTCCCAAGACCACTAAAATTGTTACATAGGTGCTCCCAAATCTGAAATCTACGAAAATCAGTAGTCAACAAATTAGTGTTAAGTATGTGTCCTCCAAATGCATTAAGAAATCAAAGTTAAACATTTGAGGGACACATCAACCAAAGTCTAGAATAGTTGTAATCTATGGTAATACAAGAATGGGACGAGGGACGCTAAATAATGGTTGTTTCTACTTTGATAAGTTTTGGGAAAATGTTACAAGAATAGTTAGATTAGTTTGTTAGTTTGTTAGAACAGGATAGGATAGCCAAATAATTTTAGCCATGTGATTTAAACTTCCGATCTACAGTCTATCTTGGATATCTATTAATACTTTGGGAGCATGGAAACTTGTAACACTTCTGTGGTGTTAACACTTTAACACTTGTGGGGGTAGCATAGATGATTTGTAATACTCAACCCCTAAAGTTTTGCAATTATGTTTTCACCAAAAACAATTAAAAATATATTAAGTATTGCCATTTTAAAACTGTAATTTTAAGTACAAGTACCAAGTTTTAGAAAAAAACAAACATTATTGGACACATGTAACTATAGAATCTTATCAATAAGATGGTCAATGATCCCAGAACTAGCTTATGGAATTTAGTGTACCTAGCTACCCTTCTAGACAAACAAGCAACAACTTTGGCCACCTTGAGAGTGTGTTGTATCAAAATAAAATAGAAAAAAAAGGATTTTTCATGTTGTGAGTACTATAACACAAAACTGACTAAGTAGATGTTAATTCCATTGTGGAGAAAGTTGCAAATTGACTATGAGATTTTATTGTTTGTTGCAGTTTTGGCTAAAATGTCTCCAATAAAGGCCCTTTTTTTACAATGTACTAGTAGTGAAAGGATTTTTTGGGTAGAAACCAAGCAAAATTTAGATAGTTTTGGAAATGCTGATGTTGGTTTCAGAACATGGGAAGAAAGTTTCACAAATTTTCACATTGTAGGTTGCAAGATATTAGTATTTCAATTGACAAAAATCCTCTTTTGGGCCCTACCACCAATAAAGCAGTTGCACTACACAAGATCACATTTCTATGAAAGAAATGTCCATGTTGGTGGTATTTTCCTGAATTCATCCTCCAAGGCAAGTTGGGTACATGATAGAAAATCTTCAAGTCATTTGGAATCATATAACATAAGGAAAAAAATAGTAAGTAGAAAGTTGTGATATTACAGAGGGAGTTATGATTTTAGTTGTACGATTAATTTTTACTAAATTTTTTATTTATTTATGATAATTAATTTAATTTTAATTTAATTTATAAGAATTTAATAATCTAAATCAAAACATGTCATGTTGAGACCACATTAATATCTCATGTTGAGATCACATCAATATCTCATGTTGAGATCAATTGTACAAAATATTGTATACACTAATGTAGCAAAAATTGACATTAACTGAACCAGTCAACTAAGTCAAATGGCTAGTCAATAAGTTTATAACATAACATTGTTGACGTTTATTGGGGGCCTCCCTTTTGTTCCTCCAAAATCTAGAGCCTCCAACGATGAGCATAGTCAATAGTGACGTCCTCAACTCTGACAGCCCAGGGACATAGGACAATGTAAGCCAATGAGAATCAAAGATTTATAATTCAATTCTCCTTCCACGTATCCAGAGGCGGATTCATAGCCAATAGTGACGTCCTCACCTCTGACAACCGAGGGACATTTTACCATGCAAGCCAATCAAAATCAAAGATTTATAACTCAATTCTACCTCCAAGTATTTAAAGGTGGATTTTACTTCCACCTCAAAGGAGGCATATTAACAAACAATTAACAATGTTATGAATCTTCAACTTAGCCTCTGAGTTCCCAAAAATTCAACAACACAGATGGATGGAGGAAGTTTCTTGAGCTCAAATATAACAAGCATGTATCAAAAAAAGAAAAGAAAAGACTTTGCATTGGTAAATGGTGAAGATTTTTTCAATTAAACGGAGGAGCCCAATCCGGCCCTAAATGAGAGTTTCCGCCACCACAATCCTTGTCTTGATTTCTCTCTTGGGGCAGGATAATTGGCGCCAAAACCATGCCACCTAAAGCGCCACATAAGATGAGTTGTAGCTCCTGCCGGCCCCAAGTATAAAGCCCTTAAGCTGAATTTGGAGAAATTGAGTGATCCTATTGGTTAAAACTTGGAGAGTTCCGTCCGGCCTTCAATCCGGCCCCAAGTATAAATCATGCCTTTCTAACCTCGCGTGACGTCCGTCCGTCAGGGTTGGGTTCTATCCGTTACACGCGAGACCCGTACCGGATATCGTGGACAGGGTGGGTATCTCCGGTCCCGGTTCGGTCGTGTCCGGGTCTCGGAGCTGTCGCCTCACTCGGAGGGCAGCAGCGTCGGCCGGAGAACGGAGGCGAGGCGGGAGGGGCGG